>JAPYYT010002731.1:0-16130 GCA_030522565.1 Ceratosolen corneri | reverse complement strand
TTCTGTTTCCTTTTTTTTTTATCAATTGGAGAGGCGCCCGTGGAAAGTTCAGGGCCGCCGACTTACGCGGTGACTCCAGGGCGTTGGAGCAGGGCGCTCCAGCCGCTTTTCCCTGAAATTTCGGTGCGCGATCGAGTGCGCGGGAGTTCACGGGTTAGGTGCGTGGTTTAGGCACCCGGAGGCCCAAGATCCACAAATGTTGATGCAACTCGGCAACGTATAACTGATAAGCGCAGCGTGAGAATGTCAGGCGAAATCAGAGTTTCTCGATTTTTTCGAGCTATTTATGTAGGCGGTGATGCCCAAAGGTCTCGCTCGAAAACGCGAATAACGTGGGAATATTAAATTGTCTTGAACGACGTGGTCTACGATCGAGATTTCCAGGACAAAATTTAGAGGATATAATAACTCGTGGGGACATTGTAATTTCGAAAGTTTTCAAACTCGAAGAATAATCGTCGAACGATTGCACTGAATTCGCCGCGGACATCCTTAAACGTAACTTGTCTCGACCGACATTAAAACGACGTAATTCAAATGGCTTTAAAGATATAATTGAAAAACCGTGCAATCAAGGGCCATTCTCCTATCGGAGCGCGGAAAATGTTGGTTGGGGAAAGAATTGGTGGGTTGCTATTTATAATTATAAGCCCATAATAATGCTCGAGGAATGCAATGCGACTGAACTGAAAATTCCTCCTCGAAAATCTTATAAATTTCGCATTTTCGTTCATTACACCGACAGAGCTGAGGCACAATGGGTGCACATGCGCGGGCGTAAATAAAATTTCGAGGGAAAGTCATTAGTCGAGGAAATTTCCTTCTCCATTGAATAAAACATCAAACGGCTCGTTCGTATGCTCTAATTTTAATTATAAGAACATATTATTGTACGATGAGGCCGTACGAACTTTTCGCCGCTGCAATTTCTCTCCCCTCCCCCACCCGCCTTGAATCCAATGCTCATACGCTAAAAGGCTTTTTATCAAAGAAGAGGGTCGAGCGAGGGAAAAGCTCTTTGCCCGTTAATTAGTACAAAAATAACAGGCTCCCCCCCCCTCGCCGCTCGCCCCGCCGCCGCCGACGCATTAAGACGATAATTTTTAATTTATTTGTAGATTACCTGGCTCGCGCTCCTTTGTCTCGGCGGCAGCTTCTCGCCTCGAGATCATCCCCACTGTTTCTAATCTCTTTAATGTCGCGGGGCACATACACGCCCTCGGCTAGAGTTGGTAGTGCGACAGCCGAGTCCTCGCGGCCTCGACCGACAGTTAAGGCCGCCGACTCGATATCAATGCGCCCGATGCGCCCCGATTAACAATATAGTCTTGGCCCGGGCTTTGTCCCTCCCGCGGCAGCGGCTAAAAGCCAAGATAATCCAAAGTCCCAACATCAATTACGCGAACGCGGGACAATAATACTCTTAGCCAGCGCGGTGGGGTGGGGTGGGGTGGGGCGGGGAGGAGGGAGGCGGAGGGAGGCGGGGAGGAGGAGTAGTTGTGAAAAGCACTCGAGGAGGAGGGTTATCCAGTTTCAGAGGAGCGTGTTTAAAACGGTGCGCGGGCGCCTCCAGCAGATGCTTTTACGCCACTCGGAGGAGCCACAGCAGCGGCGGCAGCTCCACTCTGTTTATTCAGAAGCGAGCCTCGTACTCCTTCCCGGCCTCCTCCTCCTCACCCCCGCTCCCTAATGAATGGCATTCGCATTTCAATGGGGATAAATGGAAAAGGAGCTTCTTTCCGAAGGCGGGCGGGCGGTGGTTCGGTGGAGGTGGGGGAGGTAGGGGGAGGTGTGGTAGCGGCGGTGGCGGCGGTGGCGGCGGTGGCAGAAGAGTTCGGAAGAGATGAGCGGACGAATATGAAGGAGATAAAGGCGAGTAAAGATGGGTGTAGGCGCGTTCGCGAGTCTTGGAGATGAAATTTACTACTCTTGAGGGGATGTGGGAGCAGCATTGGATGGCTGCCGGCGTCGCTGCCGTTGCTGCTGATGCCACGACTACACACTGCTATTGCTTTATGGGCAAAATTATGCTTATGTAGTCTTAGCTCTTCATTCCACGCGAATATTCCACGTATTTTGTGAGGCTGCTGCTGCTGCTGCTGCTGCTGCTGTTACTATATGCCGAGACGAGGCCGCGCATTTATTGAGAATTTCACTTTGTTAATACGTTGTTGCTGGGAGGGAGAGGCTCGTTGAGGCTAGAGATCCTATAGAGGATATAAGTACACGATCATTGTATTATTAGACTATACTGACGGATATTTGAGTTTGATCCGAGAATCAAAGGTCAAATATACTTTACGTCTCGATAAGACGTTATGCTTATTATTATTATTATACGTATATGCAGTCAGGAGTTTGCTGCCCTGAAAAATTGGCTGCACCATGAGAGTAGCGCATGCGTAACAATAGCCCGTGAAATAACGTAAAAGGTGTGAAATGTGTTCGTTCCTTTTAAACAGGAAAATGAAAATAAATATTTCGGATCGTCGGAGTGGAATTCCATCGCTCGAATTATAGATCTTTCTTTCTGCCAGGCAATGGAATTAACAAGCCAGTTTCTCTCATAATACTATACATCTAATTTATAATATAACACTATTATTTCATTTCAAATATTGAAAGTATCGCGCAAAAATTCTTTATCGTTCCCTGCCAGTACTTTCATTTAAAGTGAACTTTGTCAAAGGTACATAATAATTTTCAAATGCAAAATGTCAAATATCTGTCGGTCTAATAAATCTAATCGATTATAATGAGAACCTTAATAATTAGCGAAATGGCCTAATGCACTATTATATAAAACAATTTTTCCTTTCACACGACGAGTATGCTTGTAATTGTCTTCTGCTTAAAAGAATAAAGCCAAGAATAGTATTAAGTACGATTTTAAAATAGAATATTAATTGAAAATGACGCTTTAATACGATAGTAAGTACCATGTGATTTTGCTATTTATTGGATATCAGTTGGATCTCCTCCGACACATACAAAGTATGTATGTTAAAAAAAGATTTCGATATACTGAAAATACAATGGTAAGCTAAAAAAGTTGCAGCATTTATCATTTAATCAATTTAATTTATTTTATTATTCGCTTATTCGTGTGTGTGCGCGCGATTTTATCTCGTATTTTTTTTCATGTATATACATGCGTATAATGCTTATAATTATAAATTCGGGATTCCTTGCATTTTTGCTTCATGTCAAAGAGATAATAAAATTTATATACCCGTAAGAAATAATATTGCCATTCGACTTTGAGCAGTTGAATTATACGTAGCAATTAAGATGTAAATTCTTAATGATTCTTATAGTTGTTGTGGAGCGAGCGTCTTATTTGATAATTTAATATTTTAATATTTTGATGATTTCGAAAGCAGTGTCGATAATTTTAACAACCTCATGGGGAATAATTTGCGGACTAGATAAATATGATATATATTCCAGGAATCGGGACAAGGAGGCTCGATAAATTCGCAGAAAACGCGATCTGGCCAGATAGAACAGCCTGTTATTGATAATAAATTGTTATTTTAGAAGTGAGTATAGAGAACGCGAGTGTAATGCACTTTTGCGCGCGCGCTCGTGTGTGTGTGTGTGTGTGTGTGTGCGCGCGCGCCTGAACGTAGAGGGCATAAAAGTTTAATTTCTTTTCCACGAAACTTTAGTCGCAAAGTCAATGGCAACAATTCCAAAATTAAAAACCATTTGATGGTTTAGTCTGAAATTTGGCACGTTATGTTTTAACATAAAATTTCAACATTCGTGCGATGGAATTTTTGAAATATTTTTCTTAATTTCATGCAAATAGTTTGTCTTAAATTGATGTTTTTCTTAAAAATGACCATTTGCCGATAAGAAAATTTCACGTTGATATTCGTCCTTTTTATTTTGTTCGTTTCGGATGTTGTTCGGTCTTCAAATACCAGTCAACGCATTAAAAAGCTTTTTAAGAGTGGGCTTACGTCATTGACCCTACCGCTCTAAACTCCTCGTATTTATCCTGTAATTTATATTAAATATTTGTTAAATATTTTGTATAACGATATATCTATCTGTACACCTATATCTATAAGCAAAATTCTTTAAGCTCAAATAATTCGGCGGTCCATCACGCTCTATTCCCTTCAACTAGTTTAATTAATGTATAAGCAGGCTGAGTGAGTTTCAATGGCATTGGAAAATCCAGAGCGAGCGGCATTTCATTTAATAAAATATATACAATGTAGGTAGAGAGGAGATCAATAATATGCATAGAGAGGGGGGTGGTGGTCCCATAAGTTTGCCGCGATCGCCTTTAATTGCTTCGCTTCACTTTTATGCGACCGGCTCATTCAATCTTTCTCAATTTCGGGATTTGATCCTTTATCTACATTGCCCTTGGCGTTTCAAGCGTTCCCAGTCTCTCTCTGCCTCTCTCTGGTGTGTGTGCGTGTGGGTGGGTGGGTGGGTGGCAGTGTAGCGGTAATGCAATCCTCAATGCGCTTGACGCCGCGACAGTGGTAGGATAGCAGTGGCAGGTCACGCTACCCTGGAGTTTCTATTGGGAGGAGGTGGGATGTGTGTGTGAGGGCGCCTATATGAGTTACACCGGCTGATTGAGTGGTATTGAATTGAATGGGAGCGCAGGCTGCGTTACGTAGGGATGGCCCGAGGCCAAAGGGGACCTCGATCAAGGGATCCGCGCTAGTCCGAGTCTGCGATTAATATTACGAAGGGAGGAAGGAATTCACTTTTTTCCTCGAATATGCTGGACAGTAGTGGGTTGGTAATATCGATTAAACAGTCGTGGTAGCGAAATAAATGGAAGATCGAGCTTTGGCTTGACGAGGGGGAGGCCAAATGATTCGTGGGACTTTTATAGGGACTCGGTTGGACTGACTGCGCGCGCGCGCGTTACGACTTTGCGCGGAAAATTGTCTGATCTGCTATTATGGCGAGCGATATGCGATAGCTGTATCGATGTATGAGTCCTGCGAGATTATTCCTTTCCAAGGAGGTTTATTAGGTATCTCTACTTATCGTGGACGACGTTGCATCCTTCCATTTTCTAATGGCCTCTCAGCTAAATTATAATTTCCCCACGAGCATTTGCATCTCGAACTCGGCTGGCATTTCAGCAATACGCAAACGATATTTATTTGCTACCGAGACACTGCCGAGGATATTCGAGCTTATGATTATCGCTCTCCATTATAAGTTTCCCAATATAGCCTGAATTTAGCTGATATGTGGTAGTGGCTTGGACCCTCGGCTCGGCCGTTTCGAGCCAACTGCTTTAGAATCCCGGCTGCGCTCGTCTCTCTCCGCCACTTCGCCGCTGAATTTTTATTTACTCGGCTCCACGTGTGTGTGTGTGTGTGTAGCTCCGCGTATCCGAATGCACGAGCGTTATTAGCACAGTTCTAATGTTTCGGGGATCAGCTTAAAGTGCAGCAGTGTAGGTGTGTCTGGGCAATTAGCTGAGCAATTACAATTTAGAATGAAGGGTCGGAAAGGAGAAAAAATCCTTAAAAACATTGAATTCGCAATAATAAGTAATATAATATGGCTTGGTTTAATTTAGCAGTTTATCGTTTCCTTTATAGAATATGGAATATAGAGCTTTTATGGAACTTTTATAGAATGATTTATAAGGCGCTATGGTTAAGAGGACTCGTTATGCAAAAAGTAAGAGATGAAATGCTGCACAAAGGCAAATAAACTTTTCAACGCGACAAAATTCTTGCCATATGTGTTAATGTAAATTTGTTCTCGAATTAATAATCATTAATTAGGCTTTTCGTTGGGAATTTGATTTGTAATTATTGTTTGACGAAAATGGGCCTCGTAAGCTCACGAAATATTTAATAAACCGATTCTGTACGATTCCCTCGTATAATAGGCGAATGTTTTGCATTAACTCGATGTTACTCGATACAGTAGTATCGATGATATGGTGGCTGTTCGAATAGTTCGAAGTGAGGGCTTAAATAATTACTCGAGGGCACAAGTATAAGAAGAGCATTCTAACGAGTCGAATGAAAAAGCGAGCGGCAGAGATAATAAGACAGAGAGAGAGAGAGAGAGAGAGAGAGAGTGAGTGAGCGAGTGCAGGGAAAGGCGTCAAGCAGTGGAGTAATGCGGGGTGGCAACATGGTCGCGCATTTAATTTCTCGTCTCTGCAGCGATATGGAGCTCGTTATTAAAAGTGTTGGTGGCGCCTATTGGTAAGCGTGGAAGCGCTCGTTTTTATTGGCCTCTCTTTAACCAGGCTTGGCACGTAGCTTTGCCAGCAGGTGCAAATTGTTAATGATTTGGCATTCTATTTGGCCGAGTAGCGCGAGCCATGTCCTCTCTCATCCCACCTTTTATTCTTCTAACGCGAGGACATTTTTCCGTGACAGTAGGAATGACGAGGGAGTGGGGGGGGGAGCAGTGACTTTGACGCGCGGATGATTTAATTTCGCTGATTTTTAGCATTCACGCGCCGCGAGCCGGCAAACTGATTTAACGGCGAACTAATGCCGCATTTCGCCTGGGATTAATAATTTTGCTTGCATTAGCTTCCGAATATATCTTCGATGCATTTATTCGGGACTTTATCGAGCCGTACGTTATTGCACTACTCTTTAATTAGAGCCGTTTATTGATGCGCGGCCGCTCGGATGCGCGCTGCCTGATGAATCTCGGCATCCCACATTCCTTTTATACTGCCATCTCTCTATTTGCTCGTTTAGCGAGCATTTTCGCTATTGTGGCCTATATATCGGAATTCAAGTCCCACGGGGTCGAAATGGGAGCACTGAATTTCATTTCTCGATATTAGAAAGCACCTTTCATGGCTCGATCGAAACCCCAATCAAATATGCATTGCATTTTAGCCTGAGCACAAATCACAGGAGCTCAACTTAATTAGAGCGGCACATTTGTTACGCGCAATTATTGAAAATTGTCCTCACCTCATTGTTCTGCTTTTTATTGTGAGACTACTAGCGAGCTCATTCTGTTGTGCCGCCTACACATTATTATTACACACACACCCGTCAATGTGTCTTGGGACATTGTTGAAAGTGCGATGGACTTTGGCACTTTGGTGGCACTCGTGAGAGAATATTGATGAATCGCCTCCCACACGGATCTCCGACTCGAGCAATCAAGAATATCTATTTTAATCGACTGATTGCCCAAAAGTGTATTATAGACGATATGGACATGTACTTTTATGGTATGGGAAGCTCATTTCCAAGCTCTGTTGACTCCATACCTTCACGTCCATATTGTTTACATCGAGGTCTATTAATGTATTAACAAGTCTGCATTATTAATAGACGAAACATTATACGTAAGTCGGCATACAACAGCTCGCGTAATAATGCACGCTATACTCTATCGATGAATATTTAATTAACAAATAGCAGAGCGTATTCGATAGAGTATTGAAGAAAAAAAAGAACAGAGCGATCTATTTCACACAGGAGCACATGATTTGAGCACGAGCAGCCATGATTTCTAAAGTCTACATGGGAATATTAAAGCTACGACTCTGGGCTTTGGCAGTATAGTGTCAATACGAACAATGGCAATTCTGCATTATAGTCGGTAGTTCCTGGATTTACAAGCCACATTAAACTCAATCTTCCACAAAGCGTGCAATAATTTCCCACCCACAAGCCTCTGCGTCCATACGTATACGTGTGTGTGTATGCATTTGCATACGAAGAGGAGTGATTTTTCCCGGCTTTCCATCGATAATCATTTATCTTAGGAACGGGAGGCCCCATTACCATTCGCAGCGCACATGCGCGCCTGCCCGCATGAAAATGCAAATGCCTAGAAAAGCTCGGGAAAGGTCGTGGGAGGCCGGGGTCGAGTCTCTCGCAAAAGAGCAACAATCGGCCACGAGAGGGAGGATCTCGGAACGAGAGCCATCGAGTGCCGGTCTTTCAGCCCTTGGCGCGATAATAAAACCGAGGCGTCCGACGAATGGCGCAATCAACGCCTCGCGAGGACCTTCATTTTCTCGGGCGCGAAAAGCCCTCTCCTCCGATGAATCCAGGGCTCGGAAACAGAAGCGCGGTCATCGAAACAATGGGCGGCCGCTGACGGCGGATGCGCCGAGTTTCGTTACAGCGGGGTGCGATTGTCATCTCGTCCAAGTGGACAGTTTACAGATGGGCCGCTCGGTGGCGGGGGGTGGAGGAGGACGGAGGGGGTGGTGGCTCGCGGACGGGAGCGAGAGATCCTTCAACATTGTGCTCGACTGCAGCTCTCGTGGGCCGGATGACGGTGGGATGGGTGGTTGGGTGGTTAGGAGGGTGGAGGAGAGAGGCGTTGACGAGGTGCCGTGGGCTTGGCTGTAGCCGGGTTCCCCGCTCGGCCTCGCGCGCTCTGTCCAGTTACTTTCGGGACGCTATTACTCAGGTGTAATTGCGTTCGGGCCGTTGACGTGTGCAACGAGTGCAAATGGAAGTGAGCGCTCGGTAAAAAGTTCTGCCCCGTTGACGCTTTGTGTGCTGGGAGCGAAGGGCTGAGCCGGCGATTGGGTCTCGGGGAGCCGCAGCCCCCGTTTAAACAAAACAATTTGCAGATAACCGAGATGAGTGACGTTCGCAGGATCCGTTGATAAACGAGGAGGAAAGAAACGGCAGGCTATTCCCTTTGATTGATTATAATCAATTTACAGGGGCAGCGCAATTTCCACGACGCTTTAAATATTGCGCTAAGCGATTATTTTCGTCCGACTGTCTAAGATATTAAATTGGTTGTAAATTGGTTGGAAGGTCAGCCGATTTGTAGGCACCGGTTGGCCGAATTGTACAATCGGTATTTTCGTCAAACTCGATTAAAGTCAAGTTGCACGGGGACTTTCGTGTCGTAATATCTAAGATATTTCCATCAACGCTATTTTCCTCTCAGATTTTCATATTAGATTTTCTTTTAATTTCCAATAATTATTTTATTCAACTGTATAATCAATTTTGTCAGAATTTCTTAATTTTATCAACCGTAAGCTTCAATTGACACAAGCTTCACGTAAATCTGTAATAATAAACATTTAACAGCATAAAGTATTGTTATTAAAATAATACGATAGACAAGCAGTTGGATAAGTATTATTATATACAGAATTTAATTACACTTGCTAATTTATGAATATGCAGCTATTAAATTTGTAAAATAATGTATTTATCGTGTACTAGATTATAAT
This sequence comes from Ceratosolen corneri, assembly GCA_030522565.1. NCBI lineage: Eukaryota > Metazoa > Arthropoda > Insecta > Hymenoptera > Agaonidae > Ceratosolen > Ceratosolen corneri. The sequence goes on along the minus strand of JAPYYT010002731.1, from coordinate 6,937 downwards.
AAGTGGTTTTCATAAATGATTTAATCAATTTTACTGGCTTTTATTTTTGAATTAACACGCTTGGAAATTTTTAATATTTAAGTGAAAAGGAAAAAGAAACAGCAATTCAGTTAGTATAATGAATGATGTTATGTAGATTTCCTTAATGTATGCACGTTTCATATTACTACAAATAATTAAAAGTATAATATACACACGCGTATCCGATAAAATGTTTAATACATAATACTGAGGCTATAATAAATATCTATGTGACTATAATATACATGTGTGCGTACGCGCGTGCGTATGCGTATGCATTCGAATTAATATGGAATTGTAAAACATTATAATAAATATTAAAGTTTGGCGTAATTCTCGGTTATTATGAAATATAAATGCGACGAGGAAGTAAAGGATTGAATGTATACAATGATATGTATGGCTCAACATCTTGAAATATTAATGAAAGTGATTAATGGAATTCGATGTGCGCGATAATGTTCACCACTCGTGTTAAATCAAAGTAATCGTAATTAATTATTGAATCATATTGAATTTATAAGTCATTCGTGATTGCTTATTAAACTATTCACGATCTGCGCTGTTTCGGTTATAAGTCAATCTATCGAAATTAATTGCTGACCCAAATATATTCATTAGTTGATAAAAAGGTTAATAATAATTTGATGTACAAAAATTTAATTAATAATACGTTTCTGCGAAAAGTTAATACAATATCAAATTATGATAATCAAACGCAAAATTGTCAGAAGAAAATTCATACATTCGTTATACAGCAGAAACATTGTTTTTGCCCTTGAATCGCTTTCCCAAAACTTAATTCACTTTTCAAATATTAAACAACATTTGATTGAAAGATAATTTAGTGTTATAACCAAGTATTTTACGCAATAATTTGAGTCTGTATAATTTTACTTGACATTCAGATAGCCATTTGCTAAATAAGAATGAAAAAGAAATGAGCATCATTGGAAAATTGAAAGTTCAATGACGATGAAAAGTACGATAGACAGACCCAATATACAAATTGTTGGAAAATGCCAAAAAGTCATAATGAGCTTATTGAAAATTTTAATAGATTTTCGAGATGAAAGGAGACTAAAAGCCATCCATTGTCAATGATTGTGAAAAGTCGTAGTAAGCGACACGTGTAATTCAAGATCAAAATAATCTTCAAATGCGTGCATCACATCACGTGGCATAAAGTTGATGAGCGTCGTCACAATTGAGAGCTGCAACACCAATCAATGAAATCTTAAATTTGCGATAATTTTCATGCATTATTCAGGCCTCCATTTACCTTCGTATCTTCAGCTCCGGAATCATCGCCTCCTACATCTTAGGTACATCTTAGGTACTTGCGGTTATTGCTCTCCTCATTGTCCCAGACCGAAGCAACGCTCCGTAAGATCGCAGGCTTACACGCCATTGATAAATAAGGCATAGGGCCGGCACCCAAAGGCTCAAACGAGTCCGCCGATCCCACCGCGGCATTCATAATTTTCCCTCCCGCATTCTATTGGCGCGAGTTGGCTGCCACGCAATAATAAAGCGCGCGTCGATTCGCAATCGCCGAGGGAATAAAAAGGGACGATTGGGGGTGGGGAGAGGGCGCGGGGGTGAGTAGGCGCTTAGCAATGGGCCAAGCCATCCGTCACAGCTCCGCTCGTTGATTTAAATTTATTATAAGCTCGCGGCTCGTTGTCCGCTGCATCGCGACGCAAATAATACGCCGGGAAATTGCAGGCACATGCGCGGCGCCTAACCGAATGAGTCGTGCAATTAGCCGGGCATAGAGGCCGCTGCCTAAAAACATCGGCGCCGCGCAAGAGGCCAATTTACTCGGTCCGACCCTACCGCCGCGTAATTAATGACCATAGACACGTAATAGAATAATTACAGCGATCGCATCAAATCATACGTGGCGCATTGATAAGGCCGCGTGCCTCCGGACTGCATCACGATACGATTTCTACCTCCATCCCACCTCCATTCCACCTCCATTCCACCTCCATTCCACCTCCGCGGCCAAACCGACTCCATACAATTGCAAAGTCGACTGGCCGACACCCGATCGTCCCAATTACAATCATTACGAGCTTACTTCTTTCCCCTCCCAACCCCAGGCCCACGTCTTTGTGTCCCTCGGCATTGTTTCTAAATATCCGAATTATGCGCGTATTGTGGCGGACCCTCGATTGATTTCCTGCATTCGCTCGCGATATTCAACGGGGCTTCGACAATCTCGCCACGGGAGGCAAGTGGGAGGCAAGGGGGAGGCAAGTGGGAGGCAAGTGGGAGGCACTCATAATGTACAACGTGACCGAATTCTGATTGGAAATGGCCGTGTGTCTCTAGGATAGGAAGTTTATGTCGTGTTTTTTTTTTAGTTTTTTTAGTCTTTCATTGTCTTACAGTGCGGTTAATTGGCAACGGCAATCGTAAGAACTTTTACTGATTATTGGGAGGCTCGAGTGGCAGTAATGAGTATTGAAATCGTTACGGCTGTGAAATACTTGGACACGTGTTCGAAAGCTAAAAGTCTCTCCGTCTCTGGGACTTTGATAACAATTCTGCAAATTTCGTTCTTATTGTATTCGTAGCACATTGAGCTTAAATTATTTTGCAGATATTTGGTAAGAATTCCATAGAGTGCGCATAAATTTAAGTAATTATGTCATTTTTCATGAAAAATGTCCACCAAACGAAATTGTATGAAAAGTGTATGATGTTCGTATTATTGATTGGCATAAAAATAACTTTATTTTGCTTCAATTCAATTCGAAGCTAAATCGAGATGAAAATCCGAGAAGTAACCAAGTTAAATGTCAATTTTTAAATAGAGTTTCCAACGACCGATCGCTAGTTTATCATTAAAAAAAATCAAAATTATAAATAATATCAATCAAGGTATAATAAGTATGGGGTGAGGTGATGTTATTATGAAAATCTTTGTAAAAAGAGGAGGAGGGGAAGAAGAATGGGACTTTATCCCAATCTCCAGATGGCGCAATTAACAATCGTTCCGACAGTCGAAAAATATTGGTAAAAAAAAGAAAGAGAAGCAAAACATCGTAGTAAATGAGAATGGCAGTGTAGTCGATTGCATTTATTGGTACAGTTTTCTATACGAGCGAAGCAACAAGTGTTGTATTTCTTGTCTTCGGTTGGAGTATATACGATTCAAGTAGAAATTTACAGAGCTCTAAAACTTTCGGTATGTATCTCCCAAAGTGGCGGTATCCGTCTTTCGAAAATGGGCTCGACGACAGCCCGGCCATTGTCGGCGAAAGGAAAAATGCAAATCTACGAATATTTATATACGTGCGAATTCGACTTTAGGGAGCCAAGGTGGGGTTGGGGTGGGGGGTGGGGGGTGGGGTGGGGTGGGTCCCGAGTGCCTTTCTGCCTAAAAATTACCATATTATGCCATAAATCTACAGACGATATTTCACATTATACAGTTTTTTATTTGAGAATAACTTATCTATATACGCCACTTTTCGCAGGATCTTAAATCCAAAGTAGTTTTATATAACATTTCATTCAAGTATTAACAACTCGCTCGTTTGAGGCACCACTTTATGTAATATAACAAATGCACCAACTGAGAGTACGACTTAGCATTTGGGAAAGTAAATATTTAATTATTCTTAATCGGTACGCCATTAACATTCGCACTAGACTAAATTGAACATCGCTATTTGCAATATTTTTAATATACTGCATTATCGACTTACATGTACGTATTTTGATAATTTGTAATCGCAATAAATATTCATTAATACCCAAGTTTTGACTAGTTTTTTACTACACGACTGTCTCCATTAAAAGACACAATATATTTGAAATAATTTTCAAGTATATAAATCATAGATTTATCGAAAGCACCAACTGCACAATTGAATATTAATGTGCTTCAGTAATATAATTATTTATGCAACAGATAATGATAATTTTACATATAAAACCAACTTTTATTAAGGACTTGATGAGTAATTATTTAACCGAGGTGATTTATATTCGCGTAATACTGAATTACTTTGGTGTTTAATTACAACGAAATTATGCATAATGTCTAGTTTTCATTTTCTAACGAGAGAATACGAAGAAATTATAATCTTAAATGAAAACAATGCAACTGGCAAGTGTAACGGTTACGCATTTTCTTTATAAATTTTTTTTTTTTACTAAATTTTTTGAAATGCCAAAATATGATTTATCAAGAGGATGAGATAAATTTAATAATGTAGAGTGTAATTGAGTCGAGATTCAGTATATTTGATTGACAGAAAAGTGAAAAATTAGTATGAATATTCGTATCTTTTAGAATGGTCAAACGAATTCACTATTTTCAAAGAAATACGATTCGGTCAACACATTTGCTCACCAGTAATATAGCGCGTGCCATAGTAGTTTAAAAACTTTTTAAAATATTCATAACAATCGTACCACTACAGTCTATTAATTATCCATCGTTTAATAGCTTCAACATAAAGTACGTGTGCCACACAGGGGAATTTTATTTTGCGCGAACAGTTAATTTTACGAGCCCCGATACATCATTATTTATTAAAATCAATACCCAATGCTGATATTTGGGGACAGATTGAATGTACAGTATCGCTCGATTACTGCCTATTTATTATACAAATTTAAAAAAATGCTCACTAAATGCAAGATAAATACTGTGCACTTGATGAAATAATTTTATTTTCAACGGTATTAAATTGCAAAAAAAAATTCAAATACATTACAGCTGAACATTTAGAGATTTATATTAGAACATATTTAGAGATTATTTATAGAATTGATGAAGAATATTATCGTTAACGTGCATTATAATTATCAAATGGTTGACAATGTTTGTGAATAGTTATTGATTTGTGGGGACGACAACGGAATAAAAACAAAAGAGTAATTTATAATGTAATGTAAATTCGATTTATCCGTTTAACGCATGATAAATATGATCTTTGACTTGGTATTTATTACAAGCGCGCTCGTGTTTGCACTCGTGATATAAAGAGAGAGAGAGAGAGAAAGTCGGTGTATGTGCGCGTGCGTGTGCTTGTGTACCAACGTATGCAATCTTGTGCGTAAATCTTTATGTAATTGATCAAATATTTTATTACTACAATCATTCTTGGCTAATGGGCAAACTTTTAATGTGCATTATTAGCAAAAATGTAACGACGAAGATGTAAAAAGTTATCCTCGTACCGACTTATCGATACAATCATTTTCATCAGAGTAGCTCCGAGGTATTGCGCAAGTTCGCATAGAAATGAGAATATAAAGGAGGGGCTGCAAGTCCAAAGTCACTTTTCCCCACGCGCCCAACAAAATGCACGAGAGTACATTCATAAAGTATCCGAATCTCCGTACTCTCGTCAATTACTTTTAGCGCCCGAACGAATTAAAAATGTATTGTACGAAAATGAGATCATCTATTTTTATTAGCTCGCCGCGACGTGTGCATTTACACGACGAATTAAGGCACTCGAGCAGAAAGCAACAATAAAAAGTAACCCCGCGGCAAAATTACCGGGCAAAGTGTACAGGCGGCGGGGCCGCCACTGTAATTATGTTTGCCGAATGCATAAACAAACACTTCAGCTGTTGCTCGCGTTCTCGTACGCGCAAGTTACACAACAACGGTGGCAGTTTGCAATGTGAGGCACGCGCGAGCGACTCCCTCCATATTATTATTATAATAAAGATAAAACGAGGAGAGCTGGCCGAAAAGTGCAAGATACCCGAGCATTTCAGCCGAGAGCGACTTGGCCCTTAATGTCTCGCTTTCTTTTTATCCTCTCTGTTGCTCCCTCCTTTTCTTTTCATTTTGGCCTCAACGTTTGATTTCACGCCTTGGCTCGTGTGTTATTTTCTATACCAACAGCCTCTCGTCCATTACTAAATTCCACGAGCTCTACTACAATTTCCCAAGACTTTTCACCAGCATTTCCTCGATACCAATTACACTTTACAAATTACAATAAATTCCAATTAATTACCTATTCATTATATACATTTATATATATACATGTTTGTACCTTTGATTATTTTTATGCAAGCTAATTATGCGCATTGAAATGCATTCGACGACGTGTACATATATATACACAGGGCGCATTAAAGTGGAAATAAACTTTAAAAGTTAATATTACGTGAAATGGTATTGATTCAATGGGGCCGAGTTTGCGTGGCAAAAACGAACGATTAATGAGCCTGATGTGTACGCTATTTGTCAAAAGCCTATTAAACGACGACATAGAATCGGCCGCGAGTAACTTTATCAAAGAGGATTGTAAAAAATTTCGAAAGTCACGATAGAGACAAGTGAGCAAAGTAGCTTATGCGCTTGCATAATCTTCATCGGCTGCACAAGTTTCCTCGGAAGCGGCTCGTTGCGGCATTATCTCTCTCTCTCTCTCTCTCTCTCTCTCTCTCTCTCTCTCTCTACCCTGCCGACCCGAGGCACTTTTTCCCACAAAGACAGTCGCTCTCCGTGGCTCTTAATCAATTATTATCGAGAAGAGAAGGATTCTAACGGATTGCTATTTAGCGATTTAGCGTCCGGCTCGGCTAGCATTTCGTGCGCTAATTTGTCTTGCTCTCGGAATAAATTTGCGAGCGTCAGTCGGCATCATTTACATCGAAATTAGCCTCGACTCGATTTTTCGCGTGCGGCCAAATTTGGCGCTTGTCAGTCATCAATGCACGAAAGGCGCCCACCAAATTCTCATTACAATAATCACTGTCCTAAGCGTTCTTCATTATAACGGTCGCTCCCTCAGCGCGCGCGCGCGCATACCGAGGAAATGCAACCTTAGGGTTAACAGACGCGGGGCCTGTAATCGAGCGCTGCCCGACAGACGGACAGTATTAACATCCTCGCCCCCCCTCCAAAGCCCGCAACGCACTTTCCAAA
>JAPYYT010002730.1:0-16138 GCA_030522565.1 Ceratosolen corneri | reverse complement strand
TATATATATATATATATATATATGTGTGTGTGTGTGCGTCTGTCTATTTATCTATCTATCTGTCAGTCTCGTTCTCTTTGTCACCCTTTTGATCACAATTCCTTCAAACATCGGTCCATCACTTTAATTGAATGCTGATTCCCTTCAATCATTTTTGACCCACTCACTATATCTCTTAAAATAAAGCGTCATCATTTTCTTTTCTGAAACATTTAAGTTGTTTACCCAACAAGGTAGATTGTGAGCACCGCTGACGATGGACTAAAATGACAAATTGCAATATATCAGTTGCTTTTTGTGTAAGAATCTTTTTGTTCACCTTCCTATATTTGCATTTTTATGTACTTTTTATATTTTACTTTTTTATTTAAATATGACTATTAAAGTGTTTTGGTACAATATTATAGAAATTATTGTCAAAAATCGACATCGAAATAAATTGTATTATACATAAATATATTTCTTTATGAAAATATTAGCCTTTTTAATATAAATGTTTCATTATATATAATAAATTATATTAAATCTATATAAATTAATATTAACAGCTGGCTTATTGTGAGAATTATTTATTATCATCGAAAAAAGCTTATATAAAACTCTAATATTTTATAATGATTATTTTAAGGCTTTAATTTATTTTTGAATTTTCAAAAAGTTGAATTTTTTTATTTTAAACGTGTTTCTTGATATTATTGAAATTAAAATTTATTATTGATAAAATTAAAATTTATTATTGATATAAAAATAATTTTAAATAATCATATAAGACTTTTTCATTTTAAAAATATAGATTTTCAAAAATTTTAAAATGTTTTTGTTAATTATATTTTTAAGATAATAGTATAATTCGAAAATTTTAATCATTTCACTTAAAATTTTGATAGTACTTTCACATAAAATTTTTTAGTGAAATAATTATATATGGTTTATTAAATATATTAGTTAATATTTTCATTTATATAAATTTTATACTATACTTTATAATATATTATAGAAAAAATTTTATTATTTATTTTGAAAAATATTATAATGAATATTATAAAATTATAATATTTTATTATTATAATATAAATAATATTATAATGAAAAATATTATACTAATAAACAAAAATTATCATTATAATATTCAAATAATACCTTTATTAATAAGATGAATTTATTTATCAAATGACAAATGTGTTTATTATTTAAAATTACAAATATATAAAAATAAATAAAACTTAATAAACGGTTTTATGATATGCCTTTTTATTTATACTCTTAATTAATAAAAGATTGTTATTTTATATGAAATAACAATAATACCAGATTATAAAATAATTTCCATATAAATGAAAAAAAAATTAATTGAAAATATTGAAAACATACATAAAAAGATAATTTGGTTTTAAGAATAAAATAAGATACTGAAATGTTTACATTCTACATGCATCATTATTGAATAATAAAATATTCATTATTACATTTGAATAATAGTTATCAACGAAAAAATAAACCAACAAAATATTTTCTAAGTTTCATTATTTGACTTTAATTATCTTACACTATGGTGAATTATAAGAGGTAGTGAATTTTGAAAATTATATAATCGTTTTTTCAATTTATGTGCAAAAGTTAAAACAAAACTTATATTACATTACTTTTTTACGAAAGTTTTCCTATTTTTAATTTACAATTTAAGTTATAAAATACTACATTATTTATTTTAATTTAAAAGTAGTTAATTCATTAATCCTGCATATTTAAAAAATATATCAAATAAGTTATAAATACTAAATTTTACTTGTGTATGACATAAAATCTATAGTTTAAACTGAAATTTTATATTTTACAAAATTTATTTACGATGATGTTTGTGACACAGAAATCCAATTAAATATAAATATAATGACATATACACCATTCTTAAATAAGAAATTTAAACTTAGTGTACTTTATTATTTATATTATTTGAAATTTTAAATATTATATTAAATGTTTGTAAGTAAATAATACATGATATTAATTACATTTTATTTTTCTTTAATGTTTGTTTGTAATTTTTTCTTTTAGATATCTTTAAAATTACCTATTGGTATAGAAATATTTTACAAATTATCTCAAAAGTCAGTAGAGTTCTCTGTATTTTAATAATAAATAGATTTATAAAATGTATCACTAAAATACGATAAATAATCATTACTTTTAATGCAAAAGTATTGTTATAAATAATACTGTAACACCTTAATAGTAAAACTATAATGTAATATCTATATTAATAACTATGTGATGTTTACTTAATCGATAGCTTAAAAATTGTAAATCATTAATCTTATTTGTTAGGTTTAAACGTAAAACTTAATTTTTTTTAGAATTTTATTCTACAACGTGAAATACTGTACAACTTAAAAATTTTTTTGCTTTTATATCTTAATAGTAATTTATACTTTTTAAAATATAAATTTATAAAAATGTAAAATTTTGTAATCAAACAGGTGAGAACTATAAATTGATTTTTATCAATACATATTTGTAAATACATATTACCGTACAGATTTTAGTTATAATCTTTCTTGGTCAAATGCAGTAGTCAATATATAAGTCTCTATGTATTGACCCATATTAATAATATAAATAATAAATATCTTTGGACATATACACCTCGTATCAACTTCGTATGGTCTTAATTAATAAAATCTTTCAAAAGAATAAGTGTATTAAGAGGAAGACGAAAATTAAAAATAAAAAAATAAAAATAATATTAACTTTTATTTTATTTTTATTCTCTTTTCACAAAGTCTTAATGAATTATATAAAATAAAAAAAACATAACTTTTTATTTATTTACTATTCATAATCATTAATATTATTTAAATTTATTAAAGAAAAAAGTACAATCACAATTATATAGTTAAAAAATTGAATTTAATCTTGCTCTAATTCAAGAATTTAATGTTATTACTAATATTCATTAACATTTCAAAATTGTTACATGACTATATATTTCATATAAGTTTCAGTTGTTAATACCTTGTATATTCCTTTTTTTTCTTGTAAAAATTTACTTGTATACAACAACATCCAAATTTATAAGAAATTATTATTTTGTTGTTTATCATTATGATTATAATGATTATTACAGAAATATTTAAAACAATAAAAATTATAAAGATAGATAATCAAGCAAACGTGATGTAACATAAAAATATAAGTAAAAAATACTAATTCTAATATATAATAAAATTCTAATATATAAATAAAGAAAAAAAAAGAATATAATAGAAATAATAGAATTAACTAATTTATTAATGATTTAATTAATATACATAACTTCAGCATTTTGTGTGAAATACCATAAAATCGATGTCTATTTAAAACTGAAGCGTTAAATTTACACACATAATAATACATGTTAATTATTTATTTATATCTACGTTTTCTCTATTAGAATTCTTGTAACAGAATTATAAACTGTTTATAAATTATAAACTGGATAGTCTATAAACTCAATCATAGCCCTTCATTGTTCTCTTACTTGAAATATTTATACCTTATAGTTCATTTATTATAATCATCATATATTTACATAAATTTATTAATTATTAAAGGTATCGACAGTTAATTCAGATCAGTCCTCGATTTATAATTCTGCAAAAGGCAGAATAATTTAGAATAGTAAGAATTTTTTTTTTAAGATACTAAAGGTATATTTGAAGGTACATGATATTGCTGAATATTTTGAAGCTGTTTTCATTAATGTAATCGATTTATTTTACATATTTATTATAAATAGAAATAAATAACAGCAGTACAGCTGTAGAATATTTAAAGTGAATATCTAATAGTGGTTAAACACAGCAAGCATTATTTGTAAATCATCTGTTTGATCAGATAAATTATTACAGTCAGATTTAACCAGATAGAGTTGCAAATTATTGGAATTGATATAGATTAAGCGGATCGACCAAAGCTAGTAATAGCTATTAAATGAATTTAAACGAACAGTAATGATCTGATTAACTTTAGATTAGATTGTGCAAAAAGTATTCCATAGCTAAGTAGCTAGGATTAGCTTGATTGACAAGCTTTAATTTAAATTGTATTAACAATGATATATTGTAGAATGCTTTTGTGTAACATAGACTAAATATACCAAATAAAAATAATAAATCACAAATATTTTTTTAATCAACTCTTCCCATAGAGATAAGGAATATTTTAACAAATCTTAATGTCAGAAATAATTAATAATGTTATAATTTAAGTGAGATTAAACCTTATCATTTTATTACATTTAATAATAATAATGTTTTTCTTGAAATCTAAAACATGTTGGATAATATTTAAAAATTATAATAAAATAAGTAAAATAATTATAATATTATATCATAATATATAAACTATAAAAAAAGTTTAAGCAAAACTTTATAATAGATATTAAAATTAAGAGAATACATTGGTTATATAAACATTAATTAAAATATACATTATTATATACATTATATATACATTAATTAAAATAAAACGAAAACACTAATAAAATTATAAGAAAAAAATATGAAATACAAAAGGAAAAGAAATAAAAAATATATTCAATAAATACATTAAATTTAAAAATTCAGGAAGGTTTTTAACGATTATTAATATATTACGTAACATAATAAAATTTTTATATTAAATTAGATATGGATTCTTTATTATAATTATATTTTAAAATTAATTTATAATTATCTAATAATCACAGAATTTCCTTATTTTATTTTATCTGTAACTATTTAAATTAAGTATGTACATATAATTATTATATATTTTTCTTTAGTCATATAAGTTCATAAATGTTGATCATTTCATTACTAAATCAAATATAATGAAAATAAGTCAACCAAATTAAATAAAAAATGATTTTAAGTTCTACTGATTTTATGTTATTAATATAAACTAAAAATAATACCTTTTCAATAAATAATATCTTTATAATGCATTTCAAAACAAATATATGAAAAGATTAATATTATTATAATATTATAATATTAACTATTAACAAATATTAAATTATTAACAAATAAATAAAATAATAAAAAATAAATATTAAAATATATTTAAAGATTTATAGAAAAAGTTAGTAAGAGTAAAGTATGCAAACGTTATGAGCAATAACATAGATAAATATTCAAAATTAAAATACTATTTAATTAATAATACAAATAAAATAAAAAATCTTCTATATCATTGTCTGTTAATCTAACCATAATTTGTTTTTAATGAATATTATAAAAAAGTAGTATAATAGAAACAAATTTAATTTAAATTTTATTAATTAACCTAACTATTTGTAATATTTTAAAGAAATATTAAAATTACAATTTGTACATGTTCCTTTTACCATATGAAAAAAAAATCAAATAAAAATAATATTATGAAACAAAAATATAAGAATATCTAAAAATATAATAATAAACTAAAAATATAAAACGATTATAAATCTTTGTATTATAATAATATAAAGATATCATATTTTGATTATAAGTTTCATTAGTATTTTAAACATATTATGTTTACTATAATGATGAAAGTTTTAAAATAATCGAATTTTTAATTAAATTTTGTATACTAAAAATTTTGAACGCATTTATTAAATATTTTTATTTTTTTGAAATATTATACATAATATAGATTTTTGAAATCGAGTTTAAATGATTTTTTCTGTTTCATATTTGAAATAATTTAAACGATGTTTGGATATCGTCATTTATAATTATAATGGTTCCTACAAGTAATAAAATAATAAATATAATAAATTAAAATAGTCTGAAAATAGATCCTAGAATTTACCATTATAAATAAACAAGGGCATATTTTTCTAGGTAAAGTAAAAACGATATAAAAAAGCACCCGAACTTCAATTGTATCAAAGGAATGTTGAATAAAGAGGATATCACTAAAAAAATTTTTACCAAGGACTTATTTTATAATAATTAATTAGTTAAAGACTAAGAGTTTTTAGAATAATAATTAATTTTGTTATAGGATTGCTATTTTATTTTATATAAAAAAATTAATTCTATTAAATACATTAATATTTAATTAAGGTTATTATAATATAATAAATATCTTAATAAATTACTTCTTAGATTTTAAAAATGGTATAAGCGTATGAGCAATAACCGTGAGTATATTTATGCCTCTACAGATGAAATACAGTAAGAAATCAATAATTTTTCGTTTTCAATAATTAAATTCGTTTTCTAAGACTGTGACTTGTATTGTGACTGTATTCTCTCTGACCGTTTTTTAAATATCGCTATAATTATTGCTAATACAATTAATGTAATCCACTTTTCTTCTTATTTATAGTTATAATAAATGCAAAGATAATATTTCTGTTATATAAATAAATAAATTATGTAAATTGTTTTTGAAATTAGTAAAATGAATAATTATATGGAAAATCAAATTCATTATATTAAATTCAAAACCCGTTCGTTTATATTGTGTTAGAAATGTTTTTTACTTAACTTATTTTAATTTATTAAAATAACACATTTATAGTTTTAATATTATAAATAAACTAGTTATTTTAATGCGTACAAAATTTTTTTACGCTGATTAAATATACTACTGAATATATTACTAACTAAAATATTTCGTAATTATTATTAAAAATCTATCCATTGCACATTATAAGCATTACATATTCTAGATAAAATATTATTTTATCTAATTATAGAATTATAGAATTATATATAATTATAGAAATATATTTAATAACACTCGTATTTCGCTAAAATATAAAATTTTTAGAATTATTTCTATATTGTTGACTGATAATTCAAAACATAATTTTATACAAATATTCATCAATTTCTTATCACTTTAAAATAAAAGGAATTTTAGAAAAGTCTATTTTTTAGTATATTTTTTTAAATTAACTTCAATAAAGTTTTAAATAATTCTTTATACTAATTATAACTATTTATATCAATTTATAGCAATACTCAGAATATATTATGAAATATTTAAGATCATTAAAATTAAATATTTAAATATATCTATTAAAATTTTCTTTGGGTAGGTGCCATTCAAATATATTTAGGATTTATACAATATTTTATATATAGAAACAATTATTATTTTATAAAAAACAATTTATCTTAAAGTTACAAAATTGTTATTTTTTACTTGTATATGAACATTATAATATAATAAATGTAAAGTGCTAATTGATGATAAGATGATTGATCGGTACTATTTATCTGAATTTTACGATACAATGAGTAGTGTACGGAATTATTTAAATCCTATATTTTTCGAGAAAATAGTGCAAAGAGATAATGCAATGCAAATTATGTATGGTATTTCACTTATATTTTTTGCATAAATGTTTTGTACCAGCAACTATATAATTTATAGTGTTCGCATCGGTTATTAAATGTAAAAACAGGTATTAAGAGATTAATATGATTAAGAGACAAATTAAAGTATATGTTCATCAAAAATAAAGAGAGAAAAAAGAAAGAAGTCAAAAGATACATAGAGAGAGCAAAAAAATACCTGATTTCAACAGACCTTAGTTTTCATATCGACCTTGAAAAATCTTAGTTACAAATAAAATCATAAAACATATGAAAAATTAAATATATTTTTATAAAATTATAGAAAATTTATTATTTTCTTTTTTTAGAATTTTTGAAAATATTTTAAGCGACAAATTAAAACTAAATCAATAATTAAATTTCAGATTAGTTATTTATTTGAATTTGAATTATTTTTTTAAATATATAACTTTAAATTGAAATATTTTACAATTTTTAATTAATTTAGTTATATTTCTAAAAATAGAAATGCATACTTAACCTAATAATCACTATATTATATATTTGTATAACAATTAATGTAATTTCATAATATAATATACCTTAAAAAATAAAAATGGCAATATACTTATTATAATCATAATACGTATTATCATACGCAAATTAGATATAATCGTATGAAGCTATGCATTTAGTACGCTGTACAATGATCCCATTTCTTGCTAGTAAAGAATTTTGTATTTCTCTTCAACTTAATTGTTATAGCATAATTCTCATTCTAAGATTAGTATTATAGTTTTCATCATCATAAATTTATGAACACTGACTTTAGAGTAATGAGTATATTAATACTTTGGATGCACTTATTTAACTAAGTTTTACAGTATTATAGTAAATAAATTTAATCATTAGAAAGTTTAATACAGAAGATAGATTATAGTTACTTGTAATCTCATTCTTTTATAACTTTACTGTCTCTGTGATCTTTATATTTTCTCATATTTTTTAATCAATATTTGGCATTAAATTACATTTTCACAGTTTCACATAATTCCTTGTTTAATCGTGAGTTAATAATTGTCATTATTTATGCAATAATATATTTTTCGAATTATATTTTTCAAACTTTATTTCCTTTTTATAACATAATTTTGTTTAAGATTTATCAAAGTTCATTTTTCATTCTAACAAAATCAATTTTTATCGTCTGACATACTACAAACATTAAAGTATCTTTGACGTTGTATTAAATTTAATACTATATGCACTTACTGTTGTCAATTTTAAACTGACTTATCTTCTTACAAAGGTTACCTACACACTATAATACTGTTCAGTAATAGTATTGTTTGATTACGTTAAGTCAAATATTTCTAGAATTTTAATATTAATTTGTTTACAATTTAATATGTATTATTTGCCACCTATACCTCTTTTACGATTAGATTTATAGATATTCCTTAAATATCCAAATCGCTTGTAGATTTTCACTAATAAGGGTCTGATTAAACATTGAATAAATAAAAACGAAATTAAAACTTTTTCAATAGTATTACAAAATTTACTACTATTTTTTGTCTATTTCCATGTTTATTGATTTGGATTTATTTTCATTGATTTACGTTTTTTTTTAAATCTATTCAGATAATTGCATTTTTGCAATAGTATGAAATAAAGCAGCTTTTAATACCTTCATTCAGAATTAAACACTATATCCTAGTATAATTTATTCTAAGTATTTACGATGTAGATATTTATAACATAGTTTGTGACTTGTTACAAGATTTCATTGCTTTCTGATAGATTCTGGTAGTGCTAGTAAATAAAAAATGTTCACTCCAATTTTAAAAGAATATTCTTTTATACAAATGACGTTTTATTTTATTTAACTTTAAACAATTCTATTTCAATTTAAAATTTGAAATAATGAATTTAAATTTTATAAATCTTATCAATTCAATCAATAAGGAATCAATGTTCTTTTTAATTAAGTCCCGTATTATTTTCATTTATTACGTATTTATTTAACTTACACTACCATCGTTACTAATTCTCATACATCTATAGTTCGTTAGCTTAAGCGACTTAAAATTGATGGTTGCGTTTTTTATTATTATATGCTTAATTACTTAATCTGTAATTATTTTAATTTTATCAAAATTTTTTAACTATTCTTTTTTATAATGTAACTTAAAAATTCATTATACAGCCTCAGCATCATGGCTTATCTTTAACAACATAAAGCTTCGCATGTTTTACATTTCAATGCTCTAAATAACTGCAATATATTTTTACAATCATGCACATTCTTAATTTGATTTAATTGAGACTTAATTTGATTGAACACTTGCACACTTTTCATTGTAATACTATTTTCATCAATTGATACTTTTCAAAACATGTATTATAAACATCTATATTATATACATATTAATATAACTAAATGAATAATACTTGTATTTCATTTTAATCTAAAATATAAAAATGTATAGTTAAAAAATAGAATAAAATTAATTAAATTGTTGGTTTTTAATTTATTAATATATATGATATATTATAAATAAAGATTATATTTAATTTTATTAAATATTTTCTTCGGAATTTTTTTAATTTTAATTTTTTCTTATTAGATCCAAATATTTTAAAGATTTATTTATTAAGATAACTTATATATATATAATATATTTTATATAATTAAAGTATTCAAACAGAAATATGTAAAATTCAACAAATTCTGAAACACTTCAAAAAAACGATATTAACCGTTAGAAAATGTAAATGAAAATATGTAATTTTTACTATTTAATTTACTATACTCATTATCTATTATCTATTTGACTCATATTATGTCAACTTATTGAAAATAAAGAATCGAGAGAAATAAAAAAATTAGAGTATTATATAATCTTTTCTCATAACATAAATTTCTAAAATTATTGATGATTTTACCTAAATTTTTTATTGTAGTATTTAAATTTACTCATAATTTTAAAGAATTGATTGATTATAAAAACATATTTTGCTTTACATTGATTGAATTAAAATAAATAAGTTATTATAGATATTATCAAGATTTATATTTATTATCAAAATTTAAAACACAATTATAAATTTATATATTTAAAATTTCTTTAAAAGTCAACTTCATTCTTTCAGTTATCATATTATATTGTGAGGTATTGAACTGAATCAAATCAAGTTTTCAATTATGTTACCAAATAATTAAATTTATTTTTAACAAGGAAAAATTATTGTACATTTAAATTAATTTTAGTCTGCAAATCTGCAATAAAAAAGGAAAATAATAGAATAGAATATCAAACTTTATTAAAAATAAGAAATAAATCAATTAAAAAAGAATCAACTATATTATTAAATAGTTTATGTAGAAAATCTATTTAAGATTCATTAGATTTACTAACAATGAATAAAATTTTGTTCAATTTGAAAAAACTATTCTATAAAAAAATTTATTAACACACTTTCTGATTTATGACTATTTATAACATTAATTTTATTTCTCTTTATTTAATTTTTCATCATATTCTTATTAATTTATTTTTATAATTATATTGTAATTTTCTTAAATATCATAAATATGCTAAGACATTAAAAATAGATTTCATTTATAAAATAAAATAGCATTTGTAAACTTCATTCAAAATTGTCGTTAACAATTTTAAGACAACTCACTTTACATATATTCCTACTTTTTCCTTTCATTTATCCTGCTTACTTTTTATTATTATGAATAAGATGCGATCTATAAACATCGAAATCAAAACCTATTTAAGTAAAGTGAATAGATAATTCTGTCTAAACTTTAGAAAACGTTCATTTGGATACTTCAAGAGTTGCGTCAGCATATGTACATGCGCCCACTTTTAAATAGATAAATGAGTTTCCTCAGCTTCGTCGTCATCATCATTATTATCGCCTCTTTGAAATGTATGTCAGGAATTTTAGTGCCCTCATACTAAGAAAGGAAAAATTGTCCCATTATAGCAATGAGTAAGGTCGCGTATATTATTCTTTGACTATTGGAAATATTTTTCTGTGACAGTTTACGAATTGACACATACTGTGTAATAGTTATTATGCAGTTTAATTTTAATTTCATAATTATCCTCAATTTATCAAATATTTGATTTGTCAAAAAATAAAAAAAATTTGTGTTAAATTTTTCTGATTATTATTTAGTATAGACAATAATAGCTTTTAAAATCATTTTAACATTCCACTTTACTGGATTTTATGCTTAAATATGTAAAAATAAATGAAACTTAATTTGTGTTAATTTTCAATAATGGTAAAGAGTTTTATTTTATTTATCATTAATAGGAATATTTAATTAAGTTACCAACTTTATTGCTGACCTAAACTTTTATGTTGAAAATCAACTAATCAAATTTGTTCAATATATATTTATTTATTACATTATTGAATAAAAGTCGAACTAAATTTGTCTGCGACCATATAAAATAAATATTTGAGATAAAGCAATGCTTATTAAAATTCAATTTCAATAGGAGTTAAAATACTTGATTATTGCTCACAATTATTGTGAGTTTTACTGAAAAAATAAAAGAGTAAGCAATCTTTACAATGCAAAAGGAAAGTAATTTATTGATTAATAATCAACGAAACGAACATAAATTGAATACATACATGATTTAGTCGCTACAACAATATATACATGGTTTTATTTTTCCATTACTATCTTGTTCTTTGTTTAACATATTCTGTCGCAGATTTTCTTTTCTTTAAGAATAAAAAACTCGAAACAATTTACGAAATAATCAATCAAATCAAATAATACACCTTAAAATACATTTCACTTTCGTTATTGTTATTTTTATTTTATACGTTCAAACAACATCTGTATATACAATCTATAAAATTTGCAAAAATTTGAATAAGAATATCTTATAAAAATTAATATTGAATTTTTTAAATATTATATCAAAGTATATTTAAAAGCAATGGTTGTAGTTTACTACATGTATTTAAATAAAAAATTCAATATAAAATATTATAATCAAAATATTAAAATTTACATTATAATATAAAATATTATAATAAAAGATTATAATCAAAAGATATAAAATATTATAATCAAAATATTATAATCAAATATAAATCAAAAGATTTTTTAATTAATAGTTTTCAAATTAGGAAACATTTGATATTTAATCAAAGTTTATAAAGAGTACAAATAAATACAAATACTTTTGATTATTTATTCTAGTTAAAATATAGTATAGATCTATGACTTGAATAAACAATAATGATAATTACATTTACCATATATATTTGTCAAATTTCTGGGCATTAATATAATTAATAAATAAAGATTATTATATATAAAAGTAAAAAATATGAAAAATATATAACTAACAAATTATATATATAAATAATAATTAAATCTTAATTTATATAAGTGCAAATAAGAAGTAGATCATATTAAAATTTACATAAATATATATATACATACACATATGTAAATCAAATTTTAAAAGCAAACTAAATTTCATACTCCAAATGATTTAATATATTCAAATTATATAAGTAATCTGTAATTAAATCTTCCATTTTCAGGTGTTTCCAATCAAACTATTAAATGCCCACTCTTCAGAAGTCATTACAGTAATACCAGAATTACTTAATGACAAAACGATAATAAGAAAAATAACCTATTTGGACTATAGAAAACTATCGCTGAAGATGCTGCTAACACAAAGCGTTTAATTTGAATTCTATTATCATTAAAATCCAATATTTAAAAAATGATTGAAACTATGCAGCCATATTGATTTACTTATAAAACGAAATACACTCTTAGAACTAATTTAAATAATGGGTATTTGTTCGGAATCGCTAGAACATCGAAGCAGTTTAGTAACGAATTTTTATTTCCTCGAAATTTCCGCCTCTATTGATAGACAATAGAAAAAGGGAATGTAACGATAATAGGCAGAAGAAAACGCGACATTTCTTCTTCTTCGCGGACTCTTTCATACCTCACGTAGTAGTTTTTTCTCATATCGTAAATAAAACCGCGGAAGCCACGAAGGGCCAGTATTCTCCAAACAACACCGAGAAATCAGTAAGTATAAAAACAAGATATAATTAAATAATTGATACAGTGTTTGGTATATATAATAAAATCGTTGTTTTTATCTTGTCTTTTATATTAATAATCTTGCAAAGGAGTTTATTTAAATTCGTAGTTATTATTGGTGAAGACAGGAAATTCTTAAACAACGATTTTTATGAGATAAGAATCTGCAAGAAAATAATCTTGCCAAGTTTTATTTAAATAATTGGTGATTTTCAACCTGCAATCAGGCTTAAATAAATCGCAAGAATAAAGAAATATTGAAAATTGGATTCGAAACTAATCAAAGGAGAAACTCAAGTCCGATCAGCTTCAATTATGTAAGAATTAAAACACACTTGTTGAACTTTGGTTTATTTGTTAACGTTTTATATTTTATTTCATCAATAAATTCACCACAGATTATATTTATTCATTAATTTGCACTGTTTTTAAATTTTCTTAGTTAGTCCCCCCTTCCACTATCCACTTCTACCCTCCTTTTATTGAGGAGAAAATATTAAGCACACACAGGAATTATTTCCGCAACGGTATTAGTCAGCAAAGTAACTTATCTAAAATAGGTGAGCTGTAACTCTCCAAATTTTACCATTAAACAGATAAAGCTGTATGAAGAAATATTTAATCAATAGAATAACACATCTTTAATTGCAATAAAGAATAAAAAAGAAGTTGGTAAAACAAAAGAATAATACAAATAAGTAGTTTATCCTGAAATAGCATTAGCAAACCTTTATGTTTATCCGGAGGAATACAAGAATGTGAAGCCGTATAGCCTAAGAACTACCTTTTATTTTTTTTAATGTATACCTTTTTATATGTAATTTCTTCTTTATATATTCATTTTATCTTCATTATAGATTACCTTATATGCACAATAGCTATCAACCAGTCCCTCTCTTTCTCTCTCTCTCTCTCTCTCTCTCTCTCCACCATCTATTATAAAACCTTAAAAATTAATACATATATATCTAAAAATAATAAAAAAAGATTGATAATGTATTGTAGGTTTTTGTAAAACGTTAATCATTTTAATACGCTTTCCACTTTTATTATTAAATTTATCGATTATTTTTGACAGCTTTAACTATCAGTTCTTAACATTAATATACTTAAAATATATAATTCACACCTGTTTAATTTAATTAGTATACTTCTTATTATTTCATATAATTAAGCAATTCATTAGTAACAGAAAATATCAAGAAGTAATTCATAAATTTATAAAAAACTTATTAAATATAACATATAACATGTATATTTATTAAATGTACATAAATTTTTGTATATAAACAAATTATTTTGTATATCTTACAATAAGCACAACTAAAATTTAATTCTATTATAAGCAAGCATTTAATTTAGTTTTTTAATTATAAAATATTAAATGTTTCTATATATTAAATGTTTAAAGTATTTTAATGTTTAACATAGATAAATTTTCAATTGATTTAAATTTTGTCAATATGTGATAAATTATTTATTTTAATCAACGTGTTTTATATAAAATCAATTCAAGTAAAATGAAAAACTATAATATATAATAAAGTAAACAATAAAGTTTAATATTATTTACAATTGTTATATATTTGATTATTAAAGTTCCCATTATCGAGATATGTATGTAACACACTGTTATTTTTAAATATTGAAAATTAATCTTTTCAATTTTCACAAATTTAAGATAAAAATAAAAGAATAGATTTTATTATGGAATACATTGTTTTCTATATAACAGCATAAAAATACATTTTGTACCTCAATTAATAAACTTGAAGTCATATAAATCAGTATAAGCTCATCATAAATGAATGTTGTTTTGAAAGCCGCATGAAAAGTTTACAAAACTGTAATATAATATTACAGTACATACATAAATCTAGTATTGAACTTAACGTCAAAATAAAAAATAAATAGATTATGAATCTATTCATTTTCAATTATAGAACGTAACCCCTAAACTTTGGATTCTGTATCTCGAGAATTTTGCAAAGAAAATGTTTTTGATGTCCATTCATGGCGAAAATCCTTTCATATCGGAAATGTCAATCGCTTTCCTAAGGCAATTGCAATCATTGTTGCCGTACCAGACTATTTGATAATTCTAATCTGTAGCTAAAGTGTGTTTTGTTCCAACGCTATGACCTGATTCTTTATGTTGCAGTATGAACAACAGTATTTCTTGCGAATACACATGAACAGGATACGAGAGAAGAGAGAGGGGACGAGCTTTGAAAGATATGGAAGGAGAGATACGTAATACCACCATCGCGGTAATAGCTGACGCGTGATATTATGGCACTGCCGTAACACAATTCATTTTCGAGTTTAATAGAAAGAAGGTACACTAGAGAGCTTCGTCGGTTGGCCAAGAAAAGATCCGAGTATGCAACCGACTATCACATAGAAGTCGCGTGCATTCACGATGCTTTATATTCACCCATAATGAATATCGCTGCTTTTCGTGTTTATAGGTTCTCTCTTCCTATTCTTGCTTTATATTATCTTCCATTTGTATGATTTTGTTTCGTTTGTATAATTTACATTCTATACATGGACTTTGTACATATTATTTATAAAAAACCAAGTTATAAAATTTATATATTTTTTTAATACAATGACTTTTTCAGGTATTGATAATATTTATACATATACATACATATATATATATATATATATATATATTTTTTAAATAATTTATATATATATATATATATATATATGA
>JAPYYT010002729.1:0-17394 GCA_030522565.1 Ceratosolen corneri | reverse complement strand
TAAAAAAATATATATATATATATATATATATATATATATATATATATATATATATATATATATAAAATACTATAAGGATCTAGCATAGTATTGCATTTATATTTTGTATAAAACTACTTTCTGTGGTTCTTACTATTTCATAATGAATATTAACAATAAGTAAAAAATATTAGTAAAATTATTTCTAAAAAACTTTATTCTCGTAAAATATTAGTTTAGTAGTCTAAAAATTATAATATTAGAATTAATATTATAATAATATTATATTATTAATAAAATTTAATATTAATATATATTGATATTTAGTATATAAATATAAAATTGATTATTAAGAATTGTTTACATTATTTTACAAGCAATTGAAAATTATATTGTAAAGGTTAGTAGTCATTCTACGTTTCTTAAATCAAAAACTTTATCGTGATATTTTTACAAATAAAATTAACTTTCATAAATTTTGAGAAAAAATCCGCCTTGTGATTTAAAAACTTCAAAATACAGTATATGTAATATTTTTATTAAATTTTCTATTAAATTGTGAATATCAGCAAATGATTTGTATTAATGGAATAATATGAAATGAAAAATTTATTTTAGTATAATTTTTAATAACAAATTTACAAAATTTTGAATTTGAATAGTTATCTTTAAAAATAAAATATTGTTTTATAATAAATTATATATTAAAATATTTTTTTAATCTTTTTAAATATCTTTGTAAAATAATGAAAATGCAGAATAATTAATTTCTAAAGTATTAGCATTGATAAAAAATTAAAATTAAGTTTGCATAAAATTTTCTAATATTTTAATTTTTCTATTATAAGTTTATCCATATAACATTTAATTCCGATTTGTTTGAGATTACTTGATAATAGATTCATAGTTAATTTTTGTATTCAAAATTTGGATTCTATATATGTAAATTTATAAAATATTCTTTAATATGAAACAATAAGTGTAAATAATTTAATTATATATATATATTCTAATCGTATAATATTGATTTACTTTAGAATGTATATTTTTAAAAATTATTTTATAGGAAATTAAAAGAAGCTGTTTTCATACATTATTTTTGATTCCTATTATTATCCTACGAGGAAACTTTATAGTATATAATATTATTCTCGTAATTACTATTATCTGTATAGATATTTATGTATTAAGTGCTTCTTAAATAATAATTTTAGTACGATACATTAAATAATACGTTGAATGATTCTATGTTTTCAACATTTTGTAATTAGAACTCTGGAATTTTTTAATTTAATTTCTGTAGATTACAAATAGAAATAACGTAACATAGTATTAACATAAAATATTTTTGCTAATAGATTTTTTTATTATATAAAATATAAATATATATTAAATAAAATTATAGAAAAATATATTCGAAGTATTTTCTATTGAAACTACTTTAAATTCAAAGTCATAAAAAATGTTTTGAGTCTGTTAATGCAATTTCATATTTGATATTTGAAAAATATTAAAAATTTTTAAAGAACTTCAATACCTATAAGTTTTACATGCACAATTACTATTAAATAATTTTATTGCTTTCCAAGTTATTGATTTATTTTTTTTAAGAATTATACATTTTACATTCAAATATGTATACAAAATAAAAACGTAAAAACATATTTATAATTTCATTACTAAAGAATTAATATTAAATATGTTAATTATTATCTCTGTACATATGGAAATATATATTTTGAAATTTACACATATATTCATAGTATTATTCATATATTGTAGTATGTATATTTTTTATTGAAAATTTCTATATATGTTATTACGCAATACACGGTTTTATTATGTAAATTTAATAATATTAGTTGAATCTATAACATGTTATTTCTTTAAAATTTAATTTTTTCACCATTGATTAAAATCTTAAAATATAAAAGTACATTGATAGCTGTATATACAAGGAAAGAGTATTTATTGTTTAATATAATTTTTATTCAAGATAATTTGCTTAAATTATTTTAAAAAAACATATCTCGAAATTTACATATTTTAAAATATTACGAATATTGATTAAGTACTGGAAGTCGATATTTATTATTATTACTTTTTAACTATCCGTTGTGCAGAGTATTCCAAAAATATATTAGTTGAATTTAGACAATAACCATGATTCATCTCGAGGTTCTGTATGACTAGATTAATAACTTAAATAAAACATTTAACAATTTAAAAAATAATGAAAATACCTGTTATTATTTTAATTATGTTTAAATTTTTAAATTATTTCATTTTATTGTTGAATACGTATATTATAAATCTTGTGTACTTACGTATTTGTGTAAATATTGTAAATACATTATCGGTAACATTATTAAATTTGATGTAAAGTAATATCGATATACTATTATTAGGATAAGTTACAATATATATAA
This sequence comes from Ceratosolen corneri, assembly GCA_030522565.1. Classification (NCBI taxonomy): domain Eukaryota; kingdom Metazoa; phylum Arthropoda; class Insecta; order Hymenoptera; family Agaonidae; genus Ceratosolen; species Ceratosolen corneri. The sequence continues at coordinate 14,986 of JAPYYT010002729.1, read as the reverse complement.
AATACGTAAATTTTTATATAAAATACAATGGTTTTAGCTGTAATCACAACCGTATCACTTCGTGATAGAAATAAATTAAACAATATAATCTGATACAAGCCTGTTATAGCATTTGAAAGTAATAAGAGGTTTATTTAATAAACCATAATAAAACTTATTCTTAATTATTTATTACTTGTATAAATTATTTGTATTCATTTTCATAAAAGCTTGATGAAAGGTAATTAAAATTAATGTTATTATCCATTTTCATGGATCTTAATTTACTAGCAAAATTAATATTTTAATTCATTTTATTTTATATTAATATTATAATGATTGCGATATACGTGTAATTATAAAAATAATTCTAATAATTAATTTTGTGTATAATTTTGAAAAATTTTGTTTTACATAATGTAGTATAAAAAATAAATGTATTAAAGGGCGACTTTTATTATTATTTATCTTTTTACTTAACGAACTCGTGCAATATATGTTAATATTTGCAATTTTATAATATTAAATGTAAGTGCTTAAAAATAAAAGAAAATTGCAATGTTTAAATAAAAATCCAGGTTTTTAAAAAATATTAATGGAATAAAGTCTTTTGAAATGTTCACCGTGTTCGTATTGTAATGTAAGTTTGTCGTATTTGTAAGGGTTTTCTATGAAAAATTGTATTTACTCTTCCGAAACAATAAAAATAATTGACAATTATACAGAAGTAAAGAGACCCGGTATAGATCTACATGTTAGAAGCCGAGTGTCGGGCTTTGCAGATACTAGATTTCGATTGTTTTATTGCTCAGACTCGATCAATTTGAAAGGGAAAAAAGAATAAGTCAAATATTTTAAAGGACACGTGAATGGATTATATTCTGTGGAAGGCATATGAAGGATTCAGCTGCTGGAATTAGTGTACTCGTGTCGAAACTGGCAATTGTTTAAATGAAAATAAAATTAACGGCAACCAAATGTACCACCATTTGAGTTCGGCGTCTTTCCGCGTAATCGGCGTTGATGTCGTCACGCGCGTTTTTCTAAACTCGCATGTGCACCGATTGCCGGTGTGACGAGGAGCGGGATGAGCTCCCACCGCGTCGTCATCCTTGTCCTTCTTCCTTCCGTTCCTTTGGGCTCGCGTACTTCAGGGCGGCTTCGATGGTGGTGGTGGTGCTGGTAGCGGCGGCGGCGTGTGCGCGCCTCTTCAGGGCCCATCACGTGACCCACGCTAACCGCCATCTTTGCGCCTCGCCGTATAAACAGTGTATGTGTTTGGTGCCGACAAGCTGCCGGGGCCCGCGCAGAACGACCGGGAGTGCGAACGTTCTTTCTAGCCGTACGCAAGACCCTGTTGTAAGAAAGAGGTCGCTGGGCTTGATAATCAGGAAATCCTAAGTCGTCCTTATCCCTAAAACTCCTCTAGCCGTGCGTCTGGACAGCCGACACGGTACTACGGCACGCGCGCGAGCGCACTCTTTCTTTCTCCTCTCTCTGTGTCTTTCTATCGTAGCGGGCGCGCGCGCGAGTAAAAAGAGTGATTCTAGTGTTTGCCGGAGAGTGGTGAAGTAGCTCGCCGAGGGAGGAGGTTGTGGACGTTGACAACAACGACAACGATCACGACGACGACGGCGACGACGAAGAGGAAGAGGAGGGCCGAGCCTGTCTTAACGAGTCCGCACTTAACGGGAACCCGGCACCATGTCCGACATCAAGGTGGAGAGCAAGAGTGAGAACAGCGTCGACGACGCGGTCAAGGTGAGTCCCAGTCGAGGGATGTCCTCGGTGAGGTTGCATTTTCTTATCCGTCGGGATTAGCGCTCGTAATCGTGCGCGACGTAACACGCGTATACGCACACGCACGGGAGTCAAGCCGAGTTCTCATGCTTCTTCGGTTGAGCTCCCGTCGAGCGACAGCGGCAGTGGCGGCGACAGCGGCGATGACGGCGGCGGCTTTTCTGCCTGTTTGACCGTGCTTGCTGTTATTCGCCGCCTTACTTTTGAAACGTATTATACCAACGGAAATAATTTCAAATAACGATGATTATCGTTATCGGCAGTCATGAGCTTTTAGCGGTTAGAAAAGCGAGGAAGCGCTATTGTTTCTTCTTGGAGCTAGTTTCAAAGGCTGCGGTTGCGCCGCCGTTTGTCCTTCGCTCTCGTCATGCGTTCGCTAAAGATGGCGGGTGTTGTTTTTTTTTTCGCTCGTGGGATATCCGTCCGTGCGCTCCTACAGATGTGTTTATGTAGTTGAGTACAAGCGTGAAAACCTGCATAACGAGTTGGCGTGCGTTAGCTTATTCTTGATTATTTATAAATAAAAAGTATCGCAGGGTATTATCTATGCATTTCCCCCGCAATTTCGCTATCTAGACATTTCGACGGTCGCGCTCTTTCACTCCATTTTTTTGTTTTCGACTTTCGCGCCGCCGCTCCCCCCCTCTCGCCCTATTACCCTTTCTCTCATTGTTCTTACCCACCCTTCTTTTAAACTTCCGATCCACGCTCTTAATTCATGCGAGCCGGTCTCCCACGATCGGTGCTCTCGCTCTTTACATCGACTGTCTGGAAGAATAAAAATTGAATACGATCTGCTGAAATAGACGCAGGCAACCGTTATTAGAACAATCGTGCTAACGCTACAATGCTTTACCTCCGTTATTTAATTTTCGCTTTAACGTCGGATGACGCTGACGGCTACAGCCGTTTCATTTCCACCCTAGTGTCGTGTAACGAGTTGCCTTTTTCGGCTTTTCCGTTCGTCCTCTTTCCCTCCTACTCTCCGTTCTGCCAATCTTTGCGGATTCTCGGTGACAAATTCAGTCGCGCGAGATCCCCTTTTCGACGCCCCTCCTTTCTCATTTTCTCTGCTATGCTCTTTTGCCAAGTCACGTATGGTACGAGAGGGACGCGTGCGTCCTGTCCCCCGAAAAATGGCGGGAAAATCGAAAAGCACCGATTTCTCTAGCTCCGCTTTCCCTAATTGCCGACGCGCTTTAATAATGGTCTCGACGGTCGCCTACTACGCACTTCCTCTCAGGCGGCCACGGTAAATCGTTTGATTATTACATAGTAACATTATCTTGTAGTCGGCACTGGCGCCTTGATTTTGGCCGACGCGAGGCCGCGATGTGCCTTCCGTAGAAGGTGATCAGAAGCCATCGTCGCGGCGAGTGCGCGCTTCACTCGGGTCACTATCCTCTCCTCCCGCTCCCGGCACTCGGCCGCTCATTGCGCATTTTGGTGAGCTTATGTGCGTGCATCAACATAGGCATGGTATGGGTACAGGATTCGCAGGGATCGGACTGTGCTCTTCTTTCTCCGAGGCATTTGTACAATATAGCAGTGTCAGTTGCGCTTGGTTTTCCTCCCCGCACTTGTCTGATAACGTTCCGACTGTTTATTTTTCCCTCTTTTACATTTTCTTCTTGAATCTTCGTTCGATTGTAGCCTTTGTAAATGGGGTTTTTATCACTACAACTGGCTGAATGTACGGCTCAAGACTAATAATTTATTACCTATTTATTTTGTAAATTGATTATTTTAGGCCATGTCTTCATGAGAAAATTAATTTTTGTTGTTTTAGTGCTCTGATTATCACTATTTGCTCTCATTCATCATTTTATCGGCGTTTTGTTATTCAATTATTAATTAAATCGTAGTTTCATGTTTGTTTCAACGACAAAGCGAGTAAATATTGTTTACGCTGTATCGTTCAATAAGCTATTGCCTTTCTAAATCTTTTTTATAAATTCTCTAAATTTTCTAAATCGTAATCTAAATCATTCGTTAGTATGTTGATATTAGTTTTCTTTTTGATATATCATAAAATAAATAATTGGATGTGATGAACAAAGTTATATATTACTGAATTGCTATTGTGATTATTATCTGTTGTTAATCTTGTTAATCTTGGTTTGATTTAAATTAGAAATAAAATTAAAGTTAAAATTAAGATGATGCAATGGTCCACATATTTTTTGACTTAATTAGGCAGTTTGTGATATATGTGTCTACATTTACCTTAGTATTCTGAATTTTGCAAACGTCGATATTTATTTTTATTTATCTTTATTTATATATATCTTATGTTATCATCGTTTTTTATCATAAAATATAAATTTCACGTTTATTTAAAAAATTTTTTCATTTCATCTTCAAATAACATTAATATTTAATAGTTGATTCAATATGGACATCAATCCAAAAAAATTTCCAATTTCATTCAATTTATTTATTTTATATTAATATCTCAGCATAAAGAATCGCAATCATTAAAATAGCTACGATATTGTTAATATTTTTATTTACACTTTGAAATATTCAGAAACGGTAGACAAATGAAATATTATGAGAAGCACGTATTTTGAAAATTCAATGAAACTAATGTTTTGCATACATTATATAAAGCACAGAATAAATCTTTTGTTTCAAAAGATGAAAATTCAAAGTGTAATATTACACCGTCATGTCCAAGGGATATTAGTTAACTCAAACGGTATGTAATTTGCCTGGGTAAGATGAAACTTCGTTTTTTCATGTATGTCAGAATAAAATAAAAGTGCTGTCAGGGGCGAAGGCGGCATGTGCAGTATGTAACGTATAGTAGCGTAGCATTTCCCGCCATTTTTTCTCTCCCTAACCAAGTTAGCTGCTCATTTCCAACAAGCATGCCATGCAGTCTTATTAATGCTCGTTTACTTCATATCGCTGTGTAATCGGAAAGTAATCGGGTCTTCTGTATGGGTGAATTTTCATTTCTCGTTTTATATATTTACATAAGTGATTATTCAAACAACATGCTTCATACTGTTACATGTAACAATCACATATTATTTACAAATAAACTAAAATTAACAAAACATTAATTTTTTAATTGAAAAAAGTTTATATTTTTAATCATAAAGTTTAGTAGATTTTTGTTTTATTTGAATTTCTTGCATTAAAGTTATATTATAATTTGATATTAAATTTCCAAAAGTTCATTTTATAATCTAACTGCTGTTATTGATTATAAATATATATAATAGCGCCTTATAATTTCAGGCATTCGATAATATAATACACACAGTAAATATATAATAATTAAAGCATCCCTAAAATGTGCAATGTTTATAAAAGTTTTAACCAGTTTAATAGTACGCAGGTAGATGTAATATTAAAAGTAAAATATATTAATATAAAATATTATTTTCAGCATATTTTAGCATTGGTTTTTTTTTAATGTTTTGAACGTATTTTTTATTTCGTATCTGTTATTGAAATGATTGTCTATATATTAGTTTTACAATCGCTATAATTAAATATTTTAGGGCTTTAATTATATTGTAACGATTTATTTATACAAAAAGTTGAAAAACTTGTAAGTGATTTAGAATAATAAATTATAAATCTATATACATTGTTTTAAATATTTATAATATATATTTTATATGTCATTAGTTGAACGATTAAATCGTGGAATTTAAATACATTACCCACGAGGTATATATTTCAATTATTGGTTTTGTTATTTTATACTAATATATTTATTTTTATTTAAAAGAAAAATAATCAGCAGTCTAATGTGTATTTTTTATGTTTTAAGGAGGAATCACCAGAGGAACAGCAGCCCGTGGCCAAAAGTAAACGAAGCGGTACAAAGAGGCTTTCGACGTTAGAAAAAACGGCTCAAGAAGCCGATGTTATATTGAAGGTAATATTACTCCGTTATTTTATAATGAAAGCGACGATTTTGTGTATAAATTGTATGAATAATAGTTTTATTAATTCTTGAAGCATTTAAATCACATTTCTACCTTTATGTTATTTCGTAATATAATTATATAAGTTAAATGATTTTATAAATTATAAATTCAATAAAAGGCATATCCATCTATTATGGCAATATACAAATTTATTAATATTAAATGTATAACATAAACAAATTTTTAATTTGTTTTGATTTTCCGTATAAAATAATTGAAAACATCAAGTTTGGTAGATAAATGTAAATAACGTAGGTATTATTATCATCACTCCCTATGGATGGTTCAAACATCGTGAACAGGGTTTTATAAAAACAATGCACCTTATTTCATTAGTTTATCTCCTAATGAATTGTGTGAAAGGACAAGCTCGATTTTTAATATCGTGGTGATCTTCAAATAAATCCCACATGAGGCGTGGAGGGTTAACTGGATCGCAAACGAGAATTAACTTTCGTACGCTTTCTGGCGGCCGACCCCCATGGTCTGTTACATTCAGATGTATAAAACTCTAAAAGCCGAAAGAGAAGCGGGAGCAGGAGCAAAAGGACTGAATTCCCTTTACGCGACTTTCGATGCTTGTCGAGTTTTTGTCCCTCTCCCTCTTACTCTTGTATTATCCTGGTCTTTTTGTCATTTTCCTGTCCCTGATTGTCGTACAACGCCCTCCCGCGCAAAGTTGTAGGTAATTTTAAGATATAAAACGCAATATACAACAGAAATCGATCTGTTTTTGCTGTTTTTTTGGCTCGTACCTGTTTCTCTGAAGGAGTTTCCTTCTTAGGTTGGTCCTCCTATTAGCCCATCGGCTGCCTTTTCTCATTATATGCTATTGGCAACGCATGTGCGTTCCGAAGAAAATAAAGCGGGAAATGCAAAACATTGATAATATCAGCGAAGCTTCTCTGCAATTTTTTACGTTTAGATTACATCATTTTTGCTGAAGACAAAAACTAGTTCCTATGAATTTTATTAAAGTTCTGTTCTATCTCTGCTATCGTAATCCTACAGTTCAATAGACAATTATTTAATAATAGTGTATATGTTCATTATACTTTATAAGCAAGTATTATTTATATAGGAATGAATTATTAGTATTCTAAAAAGATATACTCAAAAATTTCTTCTATTTTGTGTAACTTTATCGATAAAATACTTACATAATCGAATACCTTAATGAAAAATGATAAGTATGCCATTTGTATACAAAAGTAAAACAGTTCGGTGACAAAAATAATTGTGATATTAAGCCTGACTTGTATCATTACAATATAGTTTTTCCCATCTACAATGAATATAGAATCTAGATATATTTAATCTTGGATATAAAAGATAAGAAAATGTGCTTTGATTTCATAAATCTAGTTTCTAAATTTTGTTATAGATAATATATTCCTTTCTTTTAGGTTTATGATATATCTCGTTAAATATTTACAGTAATTCTAATATTACAAATAATGTTGTTTATATTATAAAATCAATAAGAATCTAAAAATACATATAATGTGACCAGGGCATTATTTAACAGTTCAATTTTTTAATCTAAATTGTCTGCTTTCTTTTATTTAATTCCAAATTATAATTGGTTACATTGTTTTAGTTGTTATAATTGTTATTGTTGTTATTTTTTTTGCGCTCTAATATTATTACTGTTATTATAATTATATGTACACGTTACAAAAATAATATATGGTATCTTTCACAGTACTATGTTTGAGTAAGGGCGAAATCGAAGGAGTAATAACATCGGAGGGTGGTATACGTTCGGAGAGCGAATTGAAGACTGTAGAAGTCCATAAGAGGCGCGAGATTTTCCGGTCCAAGGCATTTGCGAGAGCAACTCAGTATTCCCAATTATGTGTGATCCATAATTTATAATACTTTATTGGTGAAAATACTGTTCGAATAATCTTGTTCGATATTTTAACCTATAGTTTCAACTTAATTTCCAGAAGAAAAATTTTAATTATTAATTATGCAATTGAAGTAATAAAACGTGAATTATATTCGATTTGATTGTAATAGTTTTGAGAGACTTGTCTTATTAGTGCTTAGCAATAGAAGGAAAATAATGAAACAAAATTATTTAAGATTTATTTTTATTATAGTTATATAAACATTTGTATCAATCGCTTTAAACAATCACCAATAATTACTGATATACAATAAATTTGATTAGTTAACTAACCTTATACCTCCTCCTTAACGATTTAAGAAACGAAAATGGTTTTCATCGGATATGTATTTATTCGAAACCTGAAGACCTTCAATTAATCATGGTGACTTGTTGCAGGGTCTGAATTCGAGTGTCGGCGAGATCGAAGGCAGAAGGCGCACGCGCAGCTCGGCACGAGGCGTCGTCTCGACGCCGGCCCTTTCGCCTCCGAAGAAGGAGAAACGCGAACCGCGCACCAGCGGCGGTCGGGGTCGGGGTCGTCCTAAGAAGAGCAACGAGAATGACGAGGAGAGCGTCACTGCAGCCAACAACAAGGCTAACAATGACAAGGATGAGGATTCGAAGATGGATGTTGATGAAGGCACCGATGAAAAGGACACTAAACTTGCCGCGAATGACAAGAAAGACAGGTATCTTGGCATCAGTATGTCTTTAAGAAATTACATCTTATGAGAAGACCGCGAAATATCTTGTTTGAATACCCTTGTCAATATTTAAACTATAATTTTATTATTACTTAAAATGTTTTGTCTGTTTAGAAAATTTGATTAATATATATTAAATATTTTATTAAAATATTTTGAAATGTGTCATCGCAAAAGAATCGTAATATGTATAAGTAGATCCTAGTAAATTATTTAGATTATGTAACTTTCTATAAATTAAAGTTTTTATAAGTTTTTTATAATTTTTTATAAACTAATGTGTATATGCTTATAATACATATTTTTTCAGTTCCTATAAGGCATAATAGTTACGTACACAAAAAATTTATAAGGAATAATTTTTAAGGAATTAATTTTGTTTAATTAAAAAAATGTAAGTTTTGAACTTCAATAAAGCCAAAGAATATAATTTATATTTAGAATATTGGTTTCATTTACATAAAAATGAACGTTAGATTCAAATATTTCTATTATTAATCGAGTTGATGAATATTTTGAGTTTCAAAATTAACTAATAATTAATATAATTGTATAAAGAATAGTCAATTTACTGCTTTATATTTCTTTTATTTCTAATAAATTTTTAAGATTGTTATTCTAAGTTCGATTATTATTTAAAATAATTTAGTATTATTCATGAACTATGTATACAAAATCTTTACAAGTATAAATTTTTTTTTGAAATTACAGTAAAGAGGAGTCCAAGAAAGAGATTCAGATGGACGGAAATAATGGAACCGCCAAAGATGATAAAGCTTCCGAAGAGTTGGAAAACAACAGCAATTCCTTAGAGGCGAAGAAAAATGCAGTGGAAGAATCCGTAGCAACAGCGGTGAACAAGGATGAAGCAGCCAAGACCAATTCAGAAAGTACGACGGAAGCATCGAGTAAAGGATCAACGGATGCACCAGTATCGGAAACATCGAATGCCGTGGTTGTTGAAAATGCCAATACCACTAATGCCAGTAAAGCGTCATTAGCGGATGAGCAGAAAGAATAATATGATCCTTGAGCGCATCACCTTCCAAGTAAGGTAACTTTCTAAATATATTTTACATAAGAGACATTTGTATGATTTGCTATTAGTTTTTAATGGGTACTATACTATTATATTAAAGCAATGTTAACAATGTAATTATTTTCTATGCGAAAATTGAAATGTTTTACATATGAATTATTTTTGGTTTACAGTTGCAAAATGTAATAAATTAAGAGATTAATATATGTATGAAGTATTATATAAATTTAAATAAAAATTAATATATTTGATCATCCATTAGAATATATCATATATACAAGACATAAATAAGTGAATATATTCAAATTATTTATAAAGCATTAATGAAATTTACCATCAAAACCTCAACCTCAAGTTCAACAGTGCATAATACAAATATTAATGGAATTAAAAAACTTATATTTTGAAAATCACAAAATAATATTAATTTTCTATTATATAAATGAAATATTAAATAGTTTATGATATATATTGCTTTAAAACAGACTATGATATTTTTATCTAAATAATTATAAATGACACGATAAACTATAGTAACTTTATGAAGTGATCGATAAAGACTAAAGAAGCTAAAGAAGCTTTAATCCAATAATCTGTTGTACATTTTTGAACATTTGTGGTAATTGTATTATTTTGTTTACAGCAGGTTTTAGGGGAAGCACACGTCGGGATTGCCGATCTGTTCTCTCGTCTATTTTACCTAATCGACACCGACTTGTTAATTGTCTGTCTATTCAGCGCATCATAGTGGAACTCCACTTGCACTAGAATGAAGGAAGACAAGTTTACTTTCGACGTTCCTCAATTTACGACCGATGCATAAGTTGACTAGAACAAATAATTTTTAGAAATTTAATTAAGGATAAAAGTTGATTTCTGATGTCATTTTATTCATGAAAATAAGTTACTCTATGCATTACATCTTAATTCTGTTTAGTATACATGAAATTAAAATTAGCAGGTGATTTATTAGTACATGTTTTTATTTACAAAGTAAGTATAAAATACATGTTCGATTAATATTTTTAATTTTTTAATTGTGAACAGTATTTATTTTATTTATTTTTACTATAAATTTCGAAAAATATTTTCAGAAGAATTATTTTCTTCCTTAAATCATCTATTAATTTTCGTTTCATATAAATATTTAAAAATATGAATAACAAAAATTTTTAAATCGATTTTGTAGATTTATGAGTGTTTAAATGCGAATAATTCAATTTAATTATATGGGAATATATTAGACGAATGAACTCTACTTTTATAAGAGAAAAAATTAAACCTTTATAAAAATACAAAATTGATTTTATGAAATCGTAATTTTAATGATTCCATTTTTTATTTTCATATAAAGTCAAAGTACATCCGAGGTTAATTTTATAATATTATTCAGTGTAAAAACAAAAAAGACGATTAAAACTGTGCCGTCAAAACAGTTATTTTATAAGATATTTGGCGCGCAGTATTTGAATTATTTTATTAATAATTGTCGGGATGTGATGATTAATTATGCGACGAGGGAAATTGAATTGTAGAGCATACGTTGTTCATGTACAATGATAATATTATTGTAAAATATATTTAATATGGACTTAAAATATAGATGGAAAGGACGAATAGAGGCTGTTTTCAAATCAGAGCTGAGAGTTAGAGATAGCCTCAAGGTGTCTGCGATATACAGATCTGGTATGCAAGTGGCTACAATTGACTCATTTATAGAGAGTTTTACTGTAATTCCTTTTACTTACATAAATGATGACTGAATGGAAGTGGAATATATGATAATAATAATAAAATTTTTAAAAAAGTTTTACTTTCTCTTTTACTCTTAGTATACAAGAATGAAAATTTAAAAAATTGCAGATTTATCTTTGGTTCCATTTGTATATTCTCTCTTTATTTGCTGTGCTGCGTTGCTGTTACTTAAAAATTCAATTTTTGAATATGTATCATTAAATTTATAATAATTACGTTTATTATTATTATTATTATTATTATTATTATTATTATTATTATATTATATTTTATAAAATATTTGATGATTTTGCGAAAATGGTAAAAGGTGAGGTTTAATGATTATATATAACCTCATAGTGGATATTGACATTAAGAGCATTACAATATATAAGTATAAGAAGAGTCACAAAACTGCGCCACATTTCACATACTTTTCTATTTTAATTTTTGTTTTTTTTCTGTTTTGTTTTTAAATTGGTCCAATATTAAATATGTTAATATTATTGTGTATCTGAGTGGTTGTGAGTGTACAGGTAGCTTGTGTGATTGACACTATTTTTAAGAAAATCCACACTTAATGAGACACCAACTAATGAAAAGTCTAAGATGTAATTAAATGCTTCCAAGGAAAAATCCTTTGATTAACCAAATAAGTGTTTTCATTTTTAGAAAATAAAACTAAAAATGTACAATATTGAATATAAATTAAGTTTTCTTAATGAAGTTGTAATAGATTTTTCATAAAACTATTTCTAAAACTTGTACATTTCTTTCAAAAGCATTTAATCATTTTTCATGCATAGTACATGTTATAAATTTATGTTGTAATATGGGAAAATCTCGTTTTAGCAAAAATATATAATCATTGTAAATAATGGACTTAAATCTTAAGTTAAACTCGCTTATATTATTAACAAATATTATTTGAAGTAATAGTTGAGTATTTTAAGAATGAAAGTATATAAATTGAGAAATAGAATTTATTTGACTTTTTAAGTTTGAAAAATAATTATATGTAAGGGTTTAACAAAGCATTATTTAATTTAAATGTATTTATCTTAATTATATAGGCTTTGTATAAAACTAGCACATATAACTATTAGAATGTTATTTAACAGAAATAGTTTCTTCTAAACATTTTATCTATTGATTAAATAATTTTCCTTTAACAAAAATTGATAATATCCAATTAAAAAATGTATAGATTTTTAACAAGCTTATCTATTCAGTAAGAAGCATTTTATTAGTTTCACATTAAGATAGCAAGTCAATTTATGAGATTTCTTTTTGTAAGTAAATCTTATTTTACAATGAATCATTAATTGCAATGTGTCTGTGCAATAAAAAGAAAACAAATAAAAATAAAAAACAAGGACTATTTATCTCAATAAGTTATCCTGTATAAATATTTTAAAATTTCACTGCTTTCATGAAGAAGAATGTCAAAAACAATAATTTTGTCCTTCTGAAAATGATTGATTAAATTAGCCAAAGTTACAGTTATATTCAACTATACTTAGAATCAACATTATGAATATTTGATAACATTGTGAGTATTTTTGTAATTTTTATATCTACAAATTTATTTATAAAAAATATTTGAAATATTCAGTTTCAACATAAATTCTATATTATATTTTTATTGTTTTTTTCAGTAAGTTTAAAATGTATGTTTTCATAAGTTTAAAATGTATTTTTCAGAGGTAAAATTATTATATCGAACGGTTAAGTTATTAAAAATATATTGTAATTTTGTTTTAAAATTTATTGTTTTTATATTTCTATCATTGATAGTGTCATGTGTAACTATTTTAAAATGCAGTATATTTTATAAGATTTGAATGATAGTTAAATTAGTTTGAGACTTTCTTGATTATAATGGATTTCAAATTATTCTTAGCATTTCAAAAATATAATTTTTTAATGCTAAAACATGTTTCTATAAAATATAATGTTTTTCAATTGTTAAAAAGTAAAAAATGATCAAAGGAAGAAATATTATAAATAATAAACGCTAATCGAAGAACTGAATTTTGCGAGTTGAGAGTACAAAACAGGTGTGTATCCATTATATTTTATTAATAAAGTCAAATAATAAATTATGAGCGTCAGTGTCTCGTTGGGTGCGGTTTTTAGCTGTATTACAGACATTAGTTGAATAACTACTAATATTATATGAAAAATAAATATAAATATGTATATGTATAAAGAAAGTAATTATAAAACGTAATTTGTCTTGCAATGTGAAATGAGGGAAAATTTTTCAACTCGTTGAACTTGGTAAAATAAGCGTTTTTAAAAGATTTAAAGAAAAAGACATAAATCATTAACAAAAATGTGTTAGAATTTATCATTTTCAATTATTGGAAAAAATATGTGTAAAAGACAATTTCGAAATGACTGAATAAATAAATTTTAATGTCAGGCAATAGTTTTACAATTCAATTTATAAAATGTCGGAGAACATATAAATCATGTTACAGAACTATATGATTTTCTATTCTACCTTTGGTTCTTACCAAATCGTTAGCAAATTTTTTGTGTGGGTATTATTGCGATTTAGCATCGCTTTATAAACCTCGTCAAAGTATATATATATATATATATATATATATATATATATATTATATGTATATGTATGTATGTGTATATATATGTATATATATATATATATAACGTAGGCTGTACTTATTATACAGCTGTCTTGTTTGTACAACTACTTCTATTGTAGAAAATGCGATTCGACAAACCTGAAGATTATATATGGAAGGAAATACGTTCGATTTTAAATTTTGTACTAAAATGCTTCGATCAATAAAATTAATAAAACATGTACATTGAGATTTTTACTAATAAGAAATTTACGTAGTTTCTGTATTTTCTAATTAAAAAATGAATGATTACGTAATTAATCATGTTGAAAATGTTATATATATTTTTTATAGAACCAATAATTTATAATAATTATAATTAAGTTGTTTTATTTATAAGTATACTAATAATCGAATATTTAAAATTTATATTCTGAAGTGTACGTTTTAGTTCGGTTTTATACATTTCGTAACAATTCATTATCTATAAAATAAGTAAATATATATATCCTGATTCAAAATAAATTGTATAATAGAATTTTGTATATTTATATGTAAAATAACGTTTGTCAAAATATAAAAGATTACTTGGTAGTATAGTAATTTATTTCAAGAAATATAATTTTAAGATTTAATCGTTAATTTAAATGCTTTAGTGTACATTAAAAGTATAGTTATTAAGTTGTTAGTAAGTAGGAAATCTAAATAAATATTGTGAAAATGCATCTTTTTTATTTTAATTACCGGCAATAATGAAATAATGCATAAATCACGCGAAAGAGGTCGTAACGCTATCTACCTTAGGAATTATTCTAACTTGCAACTTGTCATTGTACGGTATATGAAAACAATACAGATCTAATTTGTATTTTTATTTTAGTGTTTGGTATGTCAACATTGGCAAGAGAGATTATACGCAAATTCAATAGTAATGAAATCATGAGGTACGTATTAACATACAAGTCTTACTACATCACAATGCTAACACTACCAACAATTTAATGTATAGTTTTAAAGGGGCACGTTGTAAAACTGTTGGAATATTTTTAAAAAACAATGAGAAAATTTTTCAAAGTTACTGTTCGGGATTTTGATAGAATCCCGAGTCGTCACGATATAATACTATTTTTCTTTTGTAGGTTATTTCCGCTACAATGTCTGTTTGTTATATTATTAATATTATTTGTGAATATTATGTTTAAATATCTCGTATTTCATGATTGCCATGTTTTTTACGCCAATGCAACTCCTGAAATGTACATTTATTGTTTGCGTCTGAATTTGTAATG
>JAPYYT010002728.1:0-16147 GCA_030522565.1 Ceratosolen corneri | reverse complement strand
GGGGGGGGGGGGGGGGGGGGGGGGGGGGGGAGCCGCGCGCCCGCACACACACACACACGCACACACTCGAGTCCTCTGGTCATTGATTTCCGCCCGGCGACTTAGATACGAGTTGTCGCATCTGGGTCGCACTCCAGTCCAGGATCGCCCGCGAGATTCCGCGGATTTTTCCCAGCTAATCCGGACTCGCGAGCCACTACTCCGCTTCAATGGCGCACCGTGCCGCACTGCGCTTCACTCTTCTGCACTGCGCTGCGCTGCACTGTGCCGCACTGGGCCGCACTGGGCCGTTGTTAAAGCACAGCTTTAGCGTAAGCTTATCGGCGAACGAGCAAAAAGTGAGCTCCGCGGGCCGATCCTCGCCGTATATAGTTTAAGGATTCTTCGAGAGCCCCGAGATTAGCAGCCACGATAACGAGGACGCCCTCTTCCCAATTGGCCCTCGGATCCGGCTCTTTTTACTTGCGCGAGTCCCGTAATATTCGGGCGCAAACCACGTGGGCGAGATATCAAATATCGCTTAAACTGTATTTGGCGAGGAGCGCGAGCCGACAATTTGAGAATAAAATATCCGTAGCCTCGGCGCTACTTCGACCTATTTGCAGCCGAATTTATTTATCGATTCGCCTGTCGAAATAATCGACGCACCCTCGCGCTTCTTCGCCCTCCCTCCCTTCGCCCTCCCTTCGCTCTCAACAACATTACGCCTCTCCTTCTCACTCGGACGCCAGCATTTTCCATGCCTCCGCATCAACGGCCAAACGCAGCGAAACTTCCTTAATCCGCTTCTATGCGTTTGCCAGGCCTGCAATTGTATGCCCAACTCGCTACCACCACCACTAATCACAAACATCGTTTTAATAGACCAAATTTGAGCAGCAAACTTGCCTCCGGGACCAAAAATTGCCGCCACCCCCCCACCCCCCACCCCCACTCCTATATGGTAAGTGACAGTATGGTAAGTAAGACTGCGTGGAAGTAGCCGAGGCTCGCTTGCAATTGGAATAATATTGCAGGAGCGGGGCGTTCTATTTGAATCCTGGCAGCTAGAATAAAGAGGGGGGAGGTTCGTGTTCTATCTGCGGCTTTCATCGGTGTTCCTCGATGGGTTCGAGTGACGCTCGCCGCGGCAAGGAAAACACCTTCCTTTCATGCTGCTGACGTAATGCGCGAGGTCGAGTCGCGCGTTGCAGTTGCTATGTAACTAAGTAATTTCCTCGGCGCAGCTCGGACGAGCAATTTCGCGGTGCGCCTGTATTCCTGGATGCCTGTGCGCAGGTACGCACGCGCGGCACCGCCACTTTTCTTCCGAGCTTTCTACGGAAATTGTTTACTTGATTTGGTTTTGCCATTTTCTTTGGCGTAGCGGCCTCCGCGAGATTCGATGTAACCCATTGGCCTTTTTTTCCCAAGCCCGCTTTTCCGCCTTTTCCAATTGATTTGGGCTCGATGCTTTCTCCAATCTATAATGCGCGACTTTATATTTTACCATCCAAATGCCGAGATTTACTGTTGCCGAATCGTTAGCCAATTTAGCATTCCATATATTATAACTCGCTAGAGTGCCGGATTTTTTCTCTCCTGTCTCTCTCTCTCGTTAATGTTAAATCTAAATTACAAATTTTACAGTCAACGCCTCGCGTATTATTTTCTCTTCTGTTGCGCAATAGTAAATATTCGTTGTTCAACGAAATTCTCGGATTAAATATTGGCTTGCAACTAACTCAATTATTATTGCAATGACAATTTTAAATAATTGAACAATTGAATTTACGCCACGGATCTAATAATCTAATATAAGGGCTTCGTAAAAGTAAAAAGATAGTAAGATGATGAATTCAATTATTATATTTGGCATTTGAGTCAGATAAATATAAGACGATTTTTAATAAGTACGTCTTATTTCGAGTATCTCACAGTGCGAACAATTAATTTTCCGAGCTTAAATACTCAAGCTAAATTAGCATTAAGATTATAAACTATGATTGGATGATGAGATCAAATAAACTACGCAATGTTTTCGTAAATATAAAAGGATTTTTTTATATACAAGTCACAAGCAATAGCGTATTTGCAGGTTACATGAAAATTTTGCAATAATTATTCTCAAAATTTAATAAATCAATAAAACAAAATCAATTCTCGTGTTCTTACGTGGAGTAAGTAAAGGCATATCAAAGGTAAAAAAACTTTAAATTACACGCAAACTTTTACAAGTTTAATCAGAAGAACATAATACAGACTTGAAATTAAGTTGCAGGATGCACACCAAACATACAATCCTCTAACCTTCATAAGTAAACAATTACTGGGGTGCCATAGGAGAGAGCTATTATTTAACTTTAAAAGCCGTTATAAATCTATGGATTAGGAACTTGAAAGCTTTAAATGTAGACGTATTGATGTAGAAGATCATGTGAAACCGACTGCAAGATCCTTGATTGAAATAAGATGAAATCTTCAAGAGCAAAATAGACACACACACACATACACACACACACTCCCAGATATTTAAAACGTAGAAATCGAATAGTATTCCAAGGCTGAAAATCAGATACATTGTATCCAGAAATATTACTCGAAAAAAAAATTTCCTGCAAAATACGATCCTTATGACAAAATTACAAAAAGTGACATAAAAAGTTAAATTACAGGGAATAGATTTTTTTATACTCTCACAAGAACTATAAAGCCCCTCACGATTGTATAAATAAAGTAAATAATACTTACAGTATAGCGTGGAAGCAGTCATATTATATTACAAGCTAATAGCCGAGGCCAAAGATGTCAAATAATATAGTATAGAAAAGAAAAAAAATGTCCAAGTTATTGATTATTAAAATAGTTCAAAGTTAATAATATTTTTTAATCAAATTCAATGCATAATAATTTCATTCATTTTTTGGTTAAACGTTAAATCCTATTTTGGCAGGAAAATCAACTCCCATATATTATACGATTTACTTGGAAACAAATTCTGTTTTCTATTCATATGTTATTAACTGTCGTATCACAGATCTGTAATAATATTTTATCATAATTCCGTTTTAAATCTGAATATTATTAATCATTTGTATTGTTACGAATATATTTGTTACTATTTCACTTGGATTATTCACATAATTCTTAGTAAAATTAATACATTTATATGTCAAATAATAATATCGTGCATTATCATACAAACTCCATTTAACTATATTTCATAATAAAAAGTCATTATTTATAACATTATCCATAGATATTTTTAAATAATGAATTATTTTGATACTTGTTAAATAGAAATACCGTGATTTCAAAATTTGATATATTAAACGAAAATACGAATGTACTAAAATTATCATATTTTAAACGTGTGTGTGTGTGTGTATGAACTGTGCTTTTAAAACAAAAAAAAAGAGAATACGATTCAAAGCCATTTGATTCATTGAATTTTCAAACCTTAGTAGGTATTAAAAATAAAGAAATTAGTCGAAAACTAAGCTCTTGTAGAATAAAATCAATTAAATATTCATGGATATATATATATAGGTTTTAATTTTAATTTTGATAAAATTTGTTGTTAATAATGTTGTAATTTTTATTAGATTTTTAAAATATTGCAATCTGCTCTTTTATATGGTATTTCGGAAATGCGAGGAAGTATTTCCATCATTCAGTTGAAAAGCTATTTCTAAACTAACAAATAAATGGAAAAATCGCCCGTTTGATTTTAAGATTATAAATTTACAAATCACTTGCAAATTAAAGTCTCCCTTATCAGCAGGGTAATATAATACACTTGGACAAATGTATTTTAAGAGAGAGAAATTTAATTAAATTGTTCGTGATTTCCTATATTTCCAATGAAATATCTTTACATGTGCTTTATAAAAATATTGATTCAATGTGATTTTAAAGGTTATTCCTTTTAATTAGTCCTTAGGCGTAGAAATACTATATCCCTGTTAAATGACATGATACACTCAATTTAGATTACAAAACTATTCTGCGCAGATAATTAAGCATAGGTTTTCATTCAAATCACGCGAAGCGCCTGAAAATAATTTAAATCCCTCAAATTCATAGAAACGATAAATTTGAGCGAATAATCTTTACCAATAAACATAAAGCGTAGTACTTATTCAATCTTGCTCGACAT
The DNA here is from genome assembly GCA_030522565.1 of Ceratosolen corneri. NCBI lineage: Eukaryota > Metazoa > Arthropoda > Insecta > Hymenoptera > Agaonidae > Ceratosolen > Ceratosolen corneri. The sequence goes on along the minus strand of JAPYYT010002728.1, from coordinate 12,009 downwards.
TAAAAATCTTCATAATACACATGTTATATAATTCAATTTGAAAATCTAAGAAATATTATCCTTAATTAATGATTCTTGAGAGGGAATTCACTGTACAGATGTGTACCATCAATTACAATGCCATCAAGTATAGGAAGATACAGCGTGAAATGCCCTTGCAAATTGCATTATGTAAAGCTTGCAGAAAGTATGAGGTAAAATTGATGGAAAGTGTTGGATGGAGAACCGCTAATAGTATGCATCTTGATAAAAGTTTTGCCGGTGCCTGGTAAATTGTGTTTTCGAAATTCGGTTCATTATCTTATTGGCAATTTCGTTCAATGCACATGCCAGTCCAGTAATTATACAAAAGCCCCAAAAAAAACAAACAAAACGAAAGCCACAAAAATCGTCCCTCTGAACCATTGCCAATCAATTATAATACAAGCATTTGCCAACACTTTTCCCAACTCGGCGTAATAAATGGAGTTTAACGCGCTCCGACAATTATCAACTCCGAGATTACGCATTGACAATTCGTCGCTTAATCCCAATTACGAAATATGAAACGATCGAGCCAACCAAGTCCCCCTGATCGCTATACTAATCGGCAAGGACATCCATCCCAGGAGTAACCGAAGCTCTCGACGAGTGCAATGGCCACCGAAAGCCACCTCGTCACACGTACGACTGGGCCTTGGTGTTAGACCCCGGCCCAACTCTGCCTCGACACTCTAAGCAGCCGATCTCACTCGGCAAATGGGTCAGTACGACGTCCGAGCCCGCGGAAGTGGGTAGCGGCGCAAGCAGCGGAGGGACGCCGCGGTGAGAGAGAGAGAGAGAGAGAGAGAGTGAGTGAGTGCGTGTGCGTCGGGAGGACGGGGAAACGGCTTGACCTAGAGCTGGACGAACCTCGTAGTTTGGCCGAGGTGAGGAGGACTGTCATTACTCTGGGCGAGGATAGCACGTGGACGAGGGCCCCCGATGACGTCTCGCAATCAGCGTCGCGATTGTGAAGAGGATTTTCATCGTGGCTATTGGACTCGGAGATATTTTTGCGCGCTGATGAATCTATGACGCGGCATTAATTGAAACGAGGAGGATGATGAACTGGAAATTGAGCTCGGCGAGACTTTCCTTTATTAGAAAGAGTGGGGCGTAGAACCGTTGGCGTTGTCAAAGCGACAGGAGTAGCGTCTACACTATCCCGTAGATCCTATTACGATAATAGCTTGCAATTACTCATTTATTGTTGACAAGGGGATTAATACTCGAAATTAATACGAATAGCTCGTGCAGTATGCACTCTTTGCGATTTTCAATTATACGCGAATTACCGAGTAAAATTACTTCCCCAATGAAGATCGAGATTAATGTTCTCGGGCCGAGGAGTGAGCGTTGAAAGATCTAGTTTGCGCGATGTTCGCTGTTTGTTGCCCAAATATCATCAGATAATCCTTATCTTCACCATCAAGAGCTGTTTGCAAGAAGTTTCGCTGCTCGTTGCATCATTATCTCGCTACATTGACAACACATCCTAAATATCCATTAGCATTCATGTCCCGGAGCTGTAACACACACACACACACACACACTATCTCTATCTCTCTCTCTATCTCGCGCGCACGCATACACGTTATCTGGTTATCAAGCCGGAGCTACACACAAACACCCACGTTATACATCAGTGCATAGACTCTACTTAAAGAAGTTTATATAAGCACGTTGAATGTTTTTAATAAGAATATGGATGCAGATAACTGTGCTTAAAATCAAATTACTATAAAAGCTTTTAAATTAAATAGGAATCCGTATATTACATTCCGGTATGATAACTCGATAAAAAGTTAATTATTATTTTCCGGCATTCTGAATTTTTTTCCCTTATTCCTCGATTATATTGAGGACTGAGGAAGAACAAAAGATAATATAGTTAGAAAAGAATCCCCAGCTTATCATTCCTCGTCGGGCGGCATTAATCAGAAACTCGTTGGAAATTTGTTTCGTTTCAATACAAAGTAGGAAGCAGTGCTGTCGATCGCTCGCCGCCCAGTTTACTTCCACCGAGGCGATCTTCCTCCCTTCTTCCCACTAACGATCGACCGAAAAAGACGCCAGGCAGAAAAATGTATTCGCCAAAGTTACAATACGAACTAGGCCGCTGATATCGACTTCGCCCCCCCACCCCATCAGTCGCCACCCCGCGCACGCCCGCCTCTCCCGCCTCCTCGCCGCGACATGGAGCCGTGGAAATTTCGCCGCCACCTTTTTTACATACCAGCAGACGTTCCGGGGACACGGGGATATCGAGCCCCGGAATGCGGTATTGACCTTTTTGAGGCTTACGAGCGAGGAAAGGAAGGTTGCGCGATCGCGGATTCTTGTACTTTTTGTCATCGGGCTCGTGACGCTTAAGGAGCTTGGCACTTTTTTTCTCTTTTGCCGTTTCGTTTTTAATAGCGGTCGCAGCATGCCCGCGCTTTAATAACAATAACAATAATAATGGGCCTTCAATGCGAATGCGCGATTGAGGATTGAACTTTATTAGACATTACCACTGTCATTCGAATTTGCGCATTTTTAATCACGCAGAATATGTGCTCTGTCGATAGATGCAGGCATCGATGGAAAGTTTTTAATAATGCGATACCGTGTGTTTCATGTAAGTGTGCGAAAGACAACAATACAAGCGATAATGAACAGTGAGCAGGTAGAATAAATTAAATATATTAAGTGGACAGTCGCTGTTTACTGTTTCGGTGCAATGTTTTGTGTGTTTCCATTAACTCGGCTGCATTTAATAGAAGGGAAGAGAATTTTTTTAACCCCAGTAAACTCCCGTGTTAGCATGAACAATGTTTGTTTATTAAAAGCCATACATTTAAATGTAAACATACATTTAAATGCCGGAATCGCTTTCTTATGCATACCCACTGTAACAAGGCCAGCCATTACAATTCAATTCTGCACTCCACATATATATATATGTATATAGGCGTTGTTCTTATATACGAAAAAATACAAAGACAAATTGGACAAAGAGATGCAATGCCAAGCATTAGATGCGCATGTGGGAGAAGTAGTATGGTCGAGGAAAAATTGACCTCGCTCGCCACTTGTCACCGTCACAATATAATTATAATCCGCTCAAAGTCCCTATTATAACGAGTGGCAAATCCCGCTGAAGATCTCGAAAATTAACCATTCTGCCATCCAGTCATCCAAGATAATTCAGTAATCACCGATCGGTTATCGCGCAAGTGCGAGTAGTCCCCAATCGAGCCCAAGTAACAGCATAAAAAGCCGCGGCGCAAAAGGACGACGGCCAATCCCATGCAAATACAAAGAAATGAGCAAAGGTAGGAGATTGAGCGTGAGAAATAGGAGAGAGAGAGGTGGAAAAAAATGGAGATCCGGAGCGGCGATCCGCCAGCCTTGTCAATGTTGCCGAGGAGGAATGAATTCAAGATGTTGGCCGGACCTACAACTCGCACTTGCATTATCTTCCTTCATTACGCCTCAAACGGCAAGATCGATGGCTCTCTGGTGGTAACGAAGTGTTGCCCTGCTAATAACCAACTGTTGTATTCCAGGTTAATTGGTCCGCGGCGGTAATAACGGCCTCGCGAATGTCGAGCCTCGTCGTGTGTATTATGCAGGTCCCTGAATATAAAGTGCGAAGCGAGGGAAGCCGATGAATTTGATATTGAATGGTCGAATGAATTTACGGCATCGATAGGTTTCAACTGCCTCTAGGCGCGGAACCTGTTGACTTTTCAAACTTTTTCCCACTATCGACTTGTCCGCCACACTTCCACTTCTCCGTGCTTGCAATTCCGACTGACTAGCACACATCCAAGAACATTGAGCTGCATTTTTAATATTGCACGGCTGTTGGCAGAGGAGCGTCCTCAAGCCCTCGACATCTGCTCGATTGACTAAACATTTCGCTTCCTCGAGGGCGAGACATTTTCTCATTGCGGGCCCTATTGGCCAATTGGACACGGTTATTTGGAGAATTTTGAGGCTAAATTTGTCATAACGCCAACTCGGTTCCCTCGAAACTCCGAGCAAACAGTATACGAGATTTTTCCTTCCCTCGGCACTATTACGCTTAGGTCTCTGTTCAAGAGAGACCCTGTAAATTATGTGCGAGCACACGCACTGACATTTATTATTCGTAATTAGTTATTTATCGGCGCGGCGCTACTCTTCGGCGGCCTCGTAAAAATGTCCTCAAAAACTTTATTTTCGAATGCAGCCTGATTACTTTTTTGCCCTTTATGCGCTTTTTACATGTTGTAGCCTTAATGCCGACCGCTCGGAACTGAGGCCATAAAAGCAGAGAAAGCATTCTGATATTTTTGATAATTTTGCAGTGGGTGGGAAGGTGATTTCGACCTAGATCGATGCCTACCTATGTTAATCAGGCATCTGAAATTGTGTCTTTACATTTAGAATTGTGAGAACTCGCTAATAAATAGTCCAGCCCCCGATTCTTTTCACCTCTGCTTCACTTTTTCTGCATTCTTGTATTTGAAAATTCATGTAAATTATTTTTGTTTCTGTTCTCTCTCTCTCTCTCTCTCTCTCTCTCTCTCTCCTTTCTCTCTCCTTTTCTTCCCTCTGAGGCATAAATCAATCCGATTCTCATTTAAAGTCATAAATTGAGCGTCTCTTCGCGTAAAAATGCGAAGGAAAATGTAGTGGTGCCTGAAAGTATTTAATTTACTGCCGTCAATTATAATACTCAAAAATCCAATACTACATGAATCATGAATGGAATAAATTAACTTTTAAGGAGACAGCCCCACAATCCTATCCATATCAATTAAATCAAATAGATCAAACATTCCCTCAGCAACAATATAAGCTTTTAATATACACTTAATAAATATAAACTACGTCTTTCACGTAATAAAATACAATTATTCCCTTTAGCTTGACGCTTGCAATCCCATAGAATTTCTTTCGAGGAAAATTAGCTTAGATGGAGGAAAAAGAAAAACGGCACTATATACAATGAAGGTGAAAATTTCTCTCGGTCTAATAAAAATGAGCCACCACTTTCTCTTAAATAATCTAATAAAATGTTTATAAAACCGAGAGTGCATCGTTATCAATGGATCGATACTAACCGCATTATCGATCGCTATTACCGATCGATCGATACTTCCATAAACACGAAATTTATCCACTGCCATAGTTCAATTTAGTTTCACGTTCAAATTGGATTACTTTACGCAAATTTAATACTAGTATTGCTTGACGCCAGATGCGGAGCAAGACTTTTTCAACTATCCCTCCCTCATAAAGTATATACATTTCTGAATGAAATCAATATAAAAATGTTACAAGAGCATGCCAGTGTGTGCAAGAGAATTTTTACTCTAAACAAATCTTGGATCAATGCCAATACCGTCACATCCCAAACACATCCATTTCCCAGGCCCAAGATCAATAAATACACAGTGCATTTATCCATCTATGAATGTACCTCTCTACAACGATTATGTACAACATATGAGATTTCATAAAAGCTCTTTTAGCTTTCAAAGCACCTCGACCAATTCCACGGCCTCGACTACGGCAAAACCACTCGCACTCCCTCATATTCGACCAATTATAACTTTTACTTTACAAGCTTTCCAATACACCCGCAAATTACTCGACAAATTCAAATAGCAACGTCTCATTAAAACGATATCAATTCCCGTTCAATCTCAACCTCACAACACAGTCGCGTCTCGCGTTGAAATCGCGAGACGCTAGGACTTGGCATGAAAATCCATCCTCAGTACACACCGAAACGCTCGACCAAGAATAAATAACTCGAGCAAGAAGCATCAGCGATGCAAAAGTCGCCAAATCTCTCTGCTCAAACGACTGGGAGCTCGGTCTCATTTGTCACGAGGCGTCGAGGAGAGTCGCCGCCACTCGCCAATCGAAACACCCGAGCGTCGCAAGGAAAGCGCCTCCGCTCCGTTGGGAAACCAGAGGGGCCACCAGAGAGCGGGAGAGAGAGAGTGCGAGAGAGAGAGAGAGAGAGTGAGAGAGAGAGAGAGAGGGGGGGCACACCGTCCCTCGATAAAGGATGAAATCGGCGACGTCGTAGCTGACGCCGATCTCCCCGAAGTGAGCGTCTCGCAGCAGCGCCAACGTTGACGCAGCGACCTGACCCCAAAAGCCTTAAGATCGATAGAAAAAGCCCCGTGACACGTGACCCTCTCGCGGACGTACACGTCGTCGCTTGAGCGCGAGCGTTGAGCCTGACGGCCAAGTCGCTGTCGGGCCTCCTGAAATCTAAGGCTCCCCCCTACTCCGCACCACCCACCCCCTTGATTGGACCGTTGTCAGGGGCTGTCGAGCCGCGTAGAGGATCATTTGATGATCGATGAAAGGGCAGCTATTGGGAAGCGAGCGCTGGCCATTTATTCATTAATCGATCGAGCGGGGATCCAGATTATTATAATAATGCAATGTGTTGCGAAAGGCTGAGGCGTGCTTGTTTGCTCGAGCGATTGTTGCTCGATCGATATTAAGTCGTGTATAATTGAATTTAAATGTCGTTCCATTGGCTCGTTAAGTTTATAAAGTTGTTATAGGCGTCTAAGAGGAATCGCGTTGGTAAATTCTTTCAATGTTAAAAGCTAATTATTGTCGCGCGGTGTGGCAAAAGTCAGCGAATATTCGCATGGAAAGCGAAAGCAATAATTTAAAGTGGGCCGATTTATCCATCTATTAATCATAAAGTGATATATATTTATATTATAATATATAATATATAATATACTTGTAGGGCATAATAAATAAAGATATAATAAACAGAATATCTGAATTCAATAATCGACCGAAGAATAAAAATAAATTAATTTTACAATGATGCATTATTGGTATGACAATTGAGCCGAGTTTTAATAAACCTTGGCCAACTTTTTGATGAAAATTACTTTGTCAGTAGTGACGGATGTTGAGGAAGCAGTTGGTCATGGGTGCCAAAAGGCAGAGATACGCGTCTTAATAAATTAGCGTGGCCAAACAGTGCGTGTGCGCGCGTGCGTGCGTGTGCGCGGATGCGTGCGTGGGTGCGTTGGTGCGTTTACGTTTACGCGTGGATTCGTGCAATATTGCAAGCGTGCATGACAATGGCTGATAAACACATTAAATATACGCCGATTAATTGCATTCGTCGGCAGATCGATTATATTTGTACGTTGAAATGGAAAGTGATTAAATTCGCTGGAGCGTGGTCGGCAAAGTATTAGTTATTTACTTCATTTGAATATCCCATTATTTAAAGTGAATATTGTCTTTTAATTGAATAAATGACTCGATTGTGCATGAATTAATCAACCCAAACCTTTAAATAATTGCGTCGTCTATTCGCTTCTCTACATTCGCTGTAAAATCTGTTTGGGCAGCCTCGGCCAAATGCCTGTACAAAAATCAAATATATAAGTTCGCTGTTGGACCGATAGCTTGAATATCAGAATATAATCACTCCCGTATAAGTCTTAATGCGTGGCATATTTTACTCGAATAATTATATGCCAATTAAGGTGACCTGGATGTATGCGTGTAAATATCGAAAGATGTGAGGAAAAGAAATGCCCAACTGAAAACTATGTGTGCGTTTGAGGATCGTTTTGCGACGCGAATATACGATAAATACGATAAATATTGATGAATATTTTTCATTGTCTAGCGAGGCAAAAACAATATTTCCCATTTGCTCGAGCAATGATGTTAATTAATTAAAAAGACCGCGATATAAAATACGATGGCATTAGTGATAAAACTTTTAATTAAAAGAAATCTATGCGCAACTTAACAATGGCCTATTATTAATAAAACCTTTGAAAGTAGTTGGATTATAAATTATTGTCCTTACGCGCAATTCTTTTAATAACTTTTAGCGTTAATTGTAATATGCTCGCTCTAACGAAATTTCGTGAAACAATAACTGCTGGCCCACTCCAGTCCACCGCTGCAGCCCATATAATTTTCTATGAACTCGAGCCCATTTTCCAAATTGAGTTTCCTCGTTGACTTTACAGTCGGCACAACAGGTCGCCACTCCACCTCATTTTTATAAACTCTTTCGAGCCATAAAGTCCCATGAGCCCTGGAAGCCTCGCGTTACAAGCAGCCTTTGTACTTGCCGAGCTAAGAAAAACGTCGGCGCGCCACTTTTCTTTTAAAGCCAACTGCGAAATCCAGATCCCAGCGAATAATTAACCATCCTCCCTCCACTCCTGCTCACCGCCATCGAGTTATTCCCCCAATGTTTTCGACCTCCTCCTCCTCCTCCTCCTCATACCAATATACCATAATACCCATCACTCCGATCGCACTTTTACTATTACAAATGTTTTATAGAAGCTCTAATTACAGCCACTGAATGACATAGAGACTCGGCTCGTATTCGTATACTCGTTTAAATTATTTATCAGAGGTCAGTAAACTTGATGTGGCAATTGTCGAGTTTTGTCTACAAAAGGGTTGCCACCACTTTACATTAGTTTCTTAAACATTAATTTTGTTTCATTTCATTTGTTGGTATTTTTCGTCTACTTAACGCTCGTAGCGGACAAGTCGGCTTTCTCCGTCATTGTCGTGTTCATTTGTAGGAAGTTGAAAAGCAATATGCTCGGGCATCGGCGACAATCTCCTTAAACGTCGAACGCCGGAATCTTACATCATTTTCAACACTATCAAACTCCATAGCGCTTAGCGGAAAATTCAATCTCTTAAGTGCAGCGAAATCCAAGATAGCAAAGTTAAAGTTCGCGAGCAGATAGAGCTACAGTCCACTATGTGTGCACGTAGATATGCGCCAAGTTTGGTCAGGCACTGTGTGGCTGACCAAACTCGAAACTTATGTATATGTTTAATATGATGGCCGTACTGGTTGGCAAATTTTGACCCCGTTTCTCTCGATTCTAACCACACACATCGTAAAGAGAGACACAGCTTTCTAATACTCATGGCATATCAATTTAATTTTCTTACGTTCGTTAGATACACGAATTGTTTACATTTTGATAAAAGACACTTATCCTCTCGTATCTCCTATCCTCCGAACGTCAGTAATACTTGTATAAAATTGCAAAACTCGAATAAAATATACAATATAACCAACTCTATGCTCCCATAATAATTCTCTTAAACTGTAATCAGCCCCTATCGTGATCCCATAAAGAAGGAAATGTATAGTGCCAGGAGGAGAACGCGCCGGGGGTGGCGTGAGATGGAGGGGGGGGGGCGAAACAAAGCGGGAGAAAAAGATTCGATTGAAGCAGAGCGTAGCTCGTGTTATAAACTTGGGGTATTTAACGGCAGCATTATTAAAGTTATTTATAAAACAACAGGGAGGGAGGTCTAAATCATTTCGGAGAAAGCATTTAAATATATCGACATGTATTGAGAAGGTGAAACATGTCTCTCGGCAGGTAAGCGTTCGGTCGGAGCTGCACCGTGCAGGTCGAAAAAATCAATAGACTCTGTCACTCTAACTGCAAGAAATATTTAAAGAGTGAGTGAGTGAGTGAGAGAGAGACTAAGAGAGTGAGTGAGAGTGAGTGAGAGAGGGAGGGAGTGAGAGAGTGAGCGAGTGAGAGAGGGAGGGAGAGAGGGAGGGAGGGAGAGAGTGAGTGAGCGAGGTGGGAGGGTGTTTGGCTGGGAGAGAGAGAAAGCGAAAAAGTCGAGGAAGCGATTTTCCTTCGACAACGAATGACCTAAAAGGCTTAAAACCGCGAAGCGTGATTGCCGCGGCATTAGCACGCGGGTCGAAGCGGCCTCGGCGGCTCCTTCCCGGAAAAGCCAGTGAGCAAGCCGGTGCAGGTTGCCGTGCTGAAAGCAGTTTTCGTGCCGTTTTACAATCCTTCCTCAAACTACCGCTGATACGTATTATTTATCTCCGTCCTCCGAGCCCCGGCATTTCACTCCCTCGCTCGCCAGTATACCGAGCGCGCGCGGAAATCTTTATAGGCAATTAAAATCTGAAATTCGATGAGATTTTATAGCCAAATGCATTGGCGACTTCATTTTTAACGTAATGACGCATCTATTGGGCACACTATTGTTAAATCTCTCGACGTGCCCTTGACGTTATTTATCGAGCTCCTAGCACGTAAAGCAGCACCGTTGGCAGGGTGGGCAGGGGGATAATTTTTGCGAGAAACCTCGTGTTGCTGGGTGGCATATGGGAATATGAAAGAAATGACGGAGAGGAAATCGTAGGCAAGAGCGAGCGAGGTAAGCACTCGATATTCTTACGCCAGCTGATATTGGCTTTAATTTCCTAATGCAAATAAAGTTACGTGCCAAGTCGTAATCAGTCGCAGGAATAGATTCGCCCGTTTATTCATCTACTGTACGATGAAAAATCATTGGCAGAGAGAACAATCGAGAACTTTTATGAATTTCGCCCTGGAAAGGTATTGCGAAACTCTTGTGTGCGCTTGTCTACACTTGCGTGCCAACAGTTGCATTCTAAAACTTTCAGCAATATTTTCAACATTTTCACTAATAAACACATGCTGCGTGATTATATCAGCTCGCTAATTTCACGGAAAAGTTATTTCGCTAATATATCTAATAAACTCTTTTTAATCTTACGCAGAATATTTAAAAGTTTCTCCACGCTCTCCTATAAAAATCCACCCACGTTTCGCGCACTTACACTTTTTACTGCGAATCGTGAAATTCTCTTTTAAAAATACCATCAAATTATTGGCTGTAATATTAAGCTTCGCCATTGAGTGCAGAGAATTATCGTTATTGGGAAAGAGGAAGAAACGAGGGGGCGGTGGGGGTGAGGGGGTGGGGGAAGTCATGGTATTGATATATTATTGATAATTGGCCTGGTTATAGGCTAACAAGGAGATCAGCAGAATATTTCTGTCCCCCCCCCCTAATGGCGCACGCAAGTAGCCTCAAAATTTATCTTTAAAACTTACCGCGCCCACCTCAACTGCCCTGCAATTGAATAAAAATCTGTATTTTAACAGCCTAATGAACTATCCCAACACACATATGCTGACGGCAAATAAATCCGCTTTATCGAATAATTCATGGAAAATAAATAAAGCCCAAGCTGTTCAACTATTTACCGCTTCGCCTATGTATTTACCAATAAAACTGAATAATTAACCGGCATCTATGCAATAATCTTAACGAGAATTTGCCGCGACAACGGCGACTCCTTAAAGTCGAACGATTACGGCTGCATCCGAGGGCTAATTAACGCCCCTCACCCCCGATACTTTTATTATTTGGATTGGCTTTCTGCAGTTTGCGCTCGAATGCCTCGATTAAGTGATGGCCGAGGCGAGAAATTGCGAATGGCGCTTTATTACTTGTAAGGATATAAAATTGAAGCTGCCGAGGAGCGGCACACCAAATGCACACCATTTCTCGCCCTTTCTACCTTCAACCTCTAGGAATTCAAGACCCAGAGTACTCGAACGCCTTTCCCTCGCACACCAACATTCACGGCCAATAAACGCCAATACAAAAGTACTTTGTCCATAAAACATCCAACTCCGATCGCAGCCTAAATTACCTCCTTACGTGTCCTTTTTTGCATTAGACTTTAACGCGTCTGATCTCATCCGAGACTTGCGCCGGTCACGCGATAATTTGCAAGTCCGACTCCCAACACTGCCAGCACCACCTTCACAGAAGCATAAACTTTACGCATTGCAGCAGAAGAACCTTGTCCCTCTCGAAGGAACTTGGATGCGAGAGCGCAGTACAGTACCGAATCCCCGAAGCCCCGCAAAGTAGCGCGAAAATTCCAAGCTCCCTCGAACAGCATTGATCCGCCCCCCCCCCCCCCCGCCCTACATACCCTAACCGACGCTCTTCGGGCACTTGGCACTTCTGAGAAAGCCATGCGAAATTGCACCCGCGAACCCTCGCGGGAACCCCTCCCCCCCCTACGAAATGCCATCGCGACCTCCTGCCTCGCCACCCACCTTTGCCCAACTTTCATTCCCAAACAGTCATAGACAAAACTAGAGCCAC
>JAPYYT010002727.1:0-16154 GCA_030522565.1 Ceratosolen corneri | reverse complement strand
GAAGATTGCGAAGAAGTTGCTCGTCGCTTCCTCGGCCTCGACTGAGCCAAGCGTTGGAGGGGGGGGGGGGTTCCGAAGGGTGGAGGAGGAGGCGGAGCCGCGGGGATTCGTTCGTCGGCATCGGGCGACTCGGTCGTTGAGGAAACGGGAATGGCAGTGCAGATCGATTAGGTGTCGGAAGTGCAGCGATAAGCCCGAGCTGAGCGGTCACGCTCCGTTTGCTCGGCTAACGCCGCCGCGGGCCCCTTGTTTTAAAACTATGTGCCGGGAATACTCGCTGCTTCCCCGTCAAATTTGCAATGATGAATGAAAAGAGGGGCCGCTCGGCTGGAGAAGAATGAGGTGGGGGAGGTGGGGGGTGGCGAGGATGGAGCCGGAGACAATATTGGCCAGGGGGACGTTGGTGCCGGAGCTCGCCTGGTGGCAATACCTCCGAGTGCCAGAGTCGGTCGATTCCTGTTAATGGCAAACTTCTGGGATGCTTGGTAATTGTGCTCGAGTCATTAGAGTATTGTTGGCGCGTCTCGGTTTCCTTTAACACTTAACACTGGCTTTCCCGTTGCTTTGAGCGATAAAATGGACTATTCGCGGGAGCTTTCGGCGCTATTTAAATTCCATGCTAATATGATGAGTTTCCCTTCGTGTAAAACGAAGGGAGACTCGCAGGGGATGAGATGTCGGTGAAAGTTTTGCGCGATGGGTGCTTCTTAGTGGAAAACAAAGTATCCTCTCGAATGAAATAATTTCTCATTATGGCATTTGTATGTTTAATTTTTGTCTGCGCATCGAGGAGAAGATTGATCGTTACTCTTCACCTTACTTGCCGAGGAAATTGCAGAGGCTTAAGCATGAACTCGAGTCGTTTGGAATTTGACAACTTGTGTCTTTAGTTTTGTAAATTTAATCATTTCGTGCATTAATTCAATGGAGAATAATGTAACTATATCTTTCATAAAAAAAAATATATATATATATATATATGTATGTATGTATGTATGTATTAGCGTAACGGGGTAAAATTCATAATAACCATCAAACCAACTGATTTGATTTTAGTTATAATCGCACAGTGGTTAATGCTTGGATCGATATCTTTCGGTTAAAATGAATGCGTAAACAGTAGGTAATAAGTAAAGAAGCTCGAATTTCGCGCAAAAACAAGTGGAATTCTTATATTTTTAAAGCACTCCCTTCGGCTTTCATCTCTTCACTCTTATGACTATTCACATTTGACTTTCGAATGAAATACTCGAAAATTTCAAGCACATTTTGAATTGCCCTTACTATAGAGTCAAGGACTTGGAACTCTCTCTCTCTCTCACTCTCTGCCTCAAACATACACCACTCCCACACACGCCCACGCACGCCCGCACACTTACACACCATACTTACTTACCTTCTCACCAATTCGCTCATTCGCTCGTTCTCGCTGTTTGCATCTATCCCTCTCTATCTCTATACCTTACTCCCTCTCTCTCTCTCTCTCTTGGTCGTCGCTGGCTCATCTCCCTCTATTTCTTCCTGTTTTAGACCACAAGGCATAACGTAGTGCCTCTCGAAATCCGCAGATGTGATTGCGGAAATGGAATGTGAGAGCGGACGTGTGCATGTTTACGATGATCATGTTCTTGAAATCGGATAAGCCAGGCTCACAAGAGATCTCGGAGCGATGTTGCGTAGAATGAAGAGATGAGCGCTACTCATTAGAGGATTGATATGGAGACCTCTATAGTTGGAGAAAGATGGAGATAAATATTTGTTATGGCTTGCAATGGGGATTGCTAAGAGTTTCGGCTAAACGCCAATTATGAATTCATTAAATATTTAAACAATATCGACCTAGTAAATAAATTATTAATGTTGAAAATTGCCGAAGAAAGTGTAGAAAGCTTGGTAAAGTTTGGTTAATTTAAAGTATATTAAATATGCTACGGCACTGGAGCAATGAATTCGTCGGAATATTTCTGTTCGTATACTTAAATAACTATCCGATCAATTACAACTCTTCCTCGCTGTCTCGCCGCCTTAAATTTTCGTAATCTTATTTTAACGTGGACTATCTATATATATATATATATATATATATAGTAGGTGTCAAATAATTGAGCCATTTGCTTTAGTCTTAACTTTAAATTACTCTTCGCGCCAGTCTTGACAAGTACTTCCCTGCACCAGCCTCTGTCTACTCATAATCTCAAGGTTTTACTAATCATTAATCACAAACTTACTTTTCCACCTTCGGCTTAGATCTTGGCTTTTAATTTTTTTTCTCTCCCTCCCTCCCCCCTCCCCCACCCAACGAAGCCCCAGCCCCTCCCTCCATTCGCCCACTATTTGTTTTGCGCGGTAATTATGATGCGCAACGTCAATAGGAAGTAGGTCGTGCATATTTTGGAATATACGGGGAATGGTAATTCGTGCTTAACGCAGCGAATTCGTTTCTTCGCCACTGCACCGCCTCGCTCAGAAAAACCACGGAAATTATCTGGCCATCCTTCATTTAATAAAGAGAAATGCAATTCATGCAGAAAATTCATAGGGAATCTACTTAATCAATATCGAGCTCATAAATATTTAGAATCAAAGGATCCGCATAATTTGCTCGCCTCTAAAAAGAAACGCAAGCCAAGCACAAATTTTTCCAATAAAATAAATAGCGCGCCATGATATCTAGAGCCCAGCTTCCTTCCGCCACTCTTTAAGGCCGTGTTCTTGTAAATAACCGCCAAGACGACGAAATTGCGTCGCAAATCACGCACAGATTATCAGTGCTCGGAAGCAACGTGTTCCCTGCTAAAATGTGAGTGAGGGGTGATTGTGTGTGTGTTTACGTGTTGGCTATTCGATGTGCGCGAGTAGAATATCGAGAGTCAATGTCAGATGGCATTCGCCTCGACATCTTTGATCATCAGCTGTTTCTGGCCGACAGCGATAATAATCTTCCATGACAATTGAAGGCCGAGTGGCAGGGCTTTGTTTTTTCTTTTTTTTCTTTTTTTTTTTTTTATCGGCGTTAATAGCAATTGGATGAGATCTTTATTTGTTTGAGATGTTTGCAGAAAAAGGCAAATAGAATTCAATCTTATGTAATGGAGTTTAGCTCGGTAATGCAACGCTATTTAGAATTAAAGAATTTTAGTGGAAGGCAATTACAAGTAAAATATGGAGCTAACTTTTAATTGTCATTGAAAGTAAATAAAATTGCATACCGAAATCATATATTTCTGTCATCGGCCACACTTTTAATTCAACTTCAAACTTTGCCGCGTTACATTCACTAGTAATAAGTGAATTTTGTAATGACATGTTGCATCGAGCTACTACATCAATTCAACTCAAAATTGTCACAGGATTTCGTTGATATTTAATTCCAATCATAAGCATCTACTTGTCCGTGTATAACACTTTTCAAATTGGAAGTTACTTAATTTTAGTTCCACTCGAGATTTTCGTTTGAGCGACATTGCACTTATCGGCACGTGAAATTAGAGTTTCACGTTGAGAGCGAGAACACAAAGTTTCGCCATACTCCGGCATTGTTATTACTCCCATTCAAATATAAATCCGCGAATTAACGAAATTTAAATTATAGCCGAGTATTTATGCAGTATAAGGAAACGTGGGGAATTTTTGCCAGCTTCTGGAGCGACATATAATAATTGCACATTAGCTTCCATAATTGTCATATTCATGATAAAGTTCAGCTCTTGATTATTCATATAATTAATCACCACCGTCTAATTGCTCACTGACCGGGAAAACCTATTTTTAATGAAATTTCAAGCAAGCCCAGTTAGATCGATCATTTATTAGTTGCCTCCATTGTTAATTACCATTCCAACTATACAGGCCACCAGGCTATTTCCATCCACCAACACAAACAATTCGCATAATGAAACAATTACTTCGATAATACGCCAACATAAACGCTAACAAACAAACAACTCAATTAATGGGGCTAATAAACTTTATTCTCCATTTATCTTCAATCAATTAGCCGCTCGAGCCCTTCTTTCGAGCAGAAGAAGAAAGAAGGGAGGAGGGAGGGGGAGGGAAAGAAAAAAAGAAAGCCGAAACCTGCTTCCTTTCAATGCATACTTGTTGTACGTCAAGTTTCATAATTGCTTTAATGAGCACGAGAGTGAACTTTCGGATTATGAGAAAAATTTCCCTACCCTCGAGCGCTCTTTTCTTTCCTCACTCGCTCATTTAGACAAATGTTCATAAACACCTACGTACACAATGTGCCTTCGATATAAAAAACAAAAAAGTCTTTTTTGCATCCGCGAGGATGAAAAAGTTATATTTTCTATCATGCATCCTAATGAGATCTCGGCGTGATGCGAAGATCGATAATCAAAGTCCTCTAAGTGCTCCCCTAATTACGCACAGCATTTACAAAAGATTTACTGTCCGTCCAACAGTTCCCAATGCCGTTTCTCTTTTATCGTAGCGTTCGAGCATAAAGAAGAGACCCAATAAGCGCCCACGAGCAAACACACACAAGGATAAAAGTCTTGATGATGCGAGGTGTGCACGCACTAGTAGGCCATAATAAGACACGAGAAAATGAAATAGCTCAGTCAGATGTCAGAGATGGACTGATTTTCAAAAAAGAGCAGAGACTACAGAGTATTGACTTGACTCCTTTCTCAGCTCGCCTTTCAAATCGATAACAACTTGAGATTCTTTCATCTACCTTACATTATCAGCCGCACATTCCATTCGGCTTTATACTACTACGTCAATGGTATAATTAAACTACAATTATCTCGATTGGGAATTATTGCGGGCGATAATTGAAATTTAATTAACACCAAGTGAGCTAATAATTGATAATAATATCTCGCCGAGAGTATGGTTCATGAAAGATGGACACTCGTAAAAAAAACTTCACGTAGTTCACAAATTTTGACAAGATAAACTTGTTAATTGCTAAGGAAAATTAATTTTATTATATATGTTCAATACCATTGTATAACTTATTATTAAGTAGACAGGGGAACAATTATCAATAAAGAGTCAAGACAATGAACTTTACATCGCAGGTGAAATGAAGATGAAAAAGGACAAAAAAAAAAAAAACTTTGTTACAAGATTTTAATGAGAATAAACTAATGAACCGGAGATATAACTAAAGAAGGAAAAACACATGTGCATTTAGCATCAAACACGCGATTTCTTAATTAATTATAAGATTTTTAAGCTATTAACAACATTTGATTGAAGAATAATCGTGGAATGTGGCTTAATGTAGTCTTTAGTTGAAAGAGCGAGACACCAATTTGCCAATTTAAATTCCCAAATCAGATGACGTTATTTATTATTTAGTGTAGGTAAAAGCATATACTAAATTTGTTTTCCCTTACACTAAATGTGTAATTATAGTTGAGTAAATTATAAAAATTAATGGAACAACCTGATTTAACAGTCGCGTAAAACTTTTCTATATAACGGCAATAAAATCATAAACGAATATATTAATTAAAGTTTCGAATACTTTATATGTATATATATGTGTGTATATATATATATAAGTGTAGCGTGGATGACTTTTATATTATTATGTCATATCGTGACAACTTTTATAACTTCTTAAATATTAAAGATGTTTGAAATTTTTTAAAACTTTGTAATGAAATTGGAATAGGGAATGTTGGAGTATGGGAATAAAGAATTTCAAGTCAAGTTTTCATTATTAAGAGAGGCGCTGTTAAAAATTAATATGTAATAACGGGGTTGAGAAGAATTTGTAATTCTTTTCACTCGTGGATGATTTATTTTGAAATGTCGCCTCAAACATTTCCTTTGGAGCTCGCTAATTACCATTACGAATATGATGATTACGCAGTGATTAAAATCGCCGAAATTACAAAATCCATTCGACAATGTTTATTGGGATTGAAAGGTTTTAGATTTTCGGTTTTGATGTTTGTTGATAGCGTAGATCGAATGAAACTCCACGAGAATTCATTAACTCGTTAAAAAAAAGTTTCCAAGTTAATTAAAATTACTTATCAGGATTCAAAAAAATATGTATTTTGCTTGCCTAATTTGTACTCCATTAATTTCCCGGATTCCGGGAAGGACGAAGGGAAAGAAAAGCATCAGAAATCTTTCATATTTATAATCCCAGTCTGTAAAATATATATTAAAAGTTCCTCATTTAAGAATGACAAAAAGGGGGAGAGAATAATTTTAATTTTGCGAGAGTTGATTTCATGTCCTAGGGACACACTGGCTATACAAAATAAATGGCAATTGAGGAATTTTTCCACCCTCCCTCTAATTTTACGAGCTTAAGTTTGATTAAAAGTCGGATACATCGCAATGGTTCCCAAGTTAGTAATAATAATACATGTACACTTGCAGGCACGCCGAGCAAATTTAATTCTTACATGCCCCGGGGGGAATGTTGCACGTTTGATAAAACTTAACAAAATGCCAGATCAGTATTTATCGGGGGGTTATTTGCCAAGGAAGGGAAAAGGGATGGGAAATTGTAAAATTAAACGAGTTATAATTAATGCGACTATTTCGCTCTCCCGATGCCTCCGCCCCTCTTATAAAACAATATTTGACAAACCAACAACTTTACTTCGGCTTTTTATTTCGGCGACTTGCATCGCGGCGAATGCACATTTTCTCCGTGAGGGTGGGCCAACGATGAGGCGCTTCAACCATAATTCACATCAGCATTAATATTGCGAAAAGTTAATTAAGTTGTCGGACTTTTCTTATAGTTTGGGAACTTTGCAGAACCCCAGCCGCAACCGCCAATTGGCTGTACAATGCCGGGAGATATCACTCGAACAAGCCATTAAACAGTGATCATCGTTAAAGCGGAGCATAATTTTTACGAGCTGGACCATAAAACGTCTGTCAAAACTCGCCGGCCATCGTCGCTCGGATGAGAAAGGAGAAGTGGAGGGGCGTGCAAGAGAGCGCCGCTCGAGCAAACTCACGTAGCACCATTGGCATACATAAACAATTGGCGCATGTTGGCGCATGTCGGCGAAATAAAAGAAGGGGAGTACGGAAACACGAAGAAGTTCACGCGGCGCAATTCCTCTTCCTACACATAAACTTTATCGCGCGCTTACAAGGCTACCAACTCACCCCGCTTCTTATTTATCCAGTCTCTCTCACTCTTATTTATCCAGTGAAATCTCGAGGTTGTATATCCAAGCGCGATTGTTGGCAACAAATGCTAATTTGCCGCCTCTTTTTCCTAATAATTCGTGGCCAGAGTGGAGGGCAGCAGGGACAACTGCGTATTGGCTTTGATCACGAGACATTAGAGAGGGAGGGGAGGAAAGTTTGGAGCATAATGAAGCATATTCGCTCATTGTTTGTCGTTTGTTTTTGCCGTCTGCTCCTCCCACATAACGCAGATGGTCCTAAGAAGATGGGATCAGATCAGGGGCGAGGACGATAGGAATAAAAGCAAACAAGCATTGGCTACAAGATCTGCCAGACTTTCATACGTTACGTGAAGGTAGGAAGGCGGACGGCCGAGTGAAATCTGTGAAAAAGTTGTGAAAGGGGAAGGCGTTGAAATCAGCCGCGCGAGGATAATTCTAAGGCTCCGAACAAATCTCTTAATGGCAATTTTCAAAGCTTCTCTCGCCTTCTCGCCTTCCCCCTCCCACATTCCTCTCACCCCCCCCCACCTCTGCCTTTTTCATACGCGTATTATTCTGCCGGGAGCCGGGCCCTCGCCTTATAAGCAAAAGAGACAAGGAGATTCTACACTTTACTTCGATCTTGGATCTCAACTGGCTTCTATCACTGTCCCTCCTTACTTCGCTCACTTCGCTCCCTTACTTTGCCCCCAAAACTGCCATCATTCATCATTATTTTATCTGCGCCGCTAATACGACCGGAAGGCCTTCTTCTGGCTATGCTCGGGCACTTTGTTCGCCCCCCATCAGATAAATCGAGACTTAATTTGCCCTGATACTTTGATAAGCTGCTTATTGTCTTTGAATATTACCCAACAGCATTCGCCCAAACGCTATTAAATTTTTTATTATATCCTTTTGTTATATCGAAGCGGGACATTCCGTAGCTACGTGGATTTCAGCGGCGTTAATTCTCTTACGAGATAAGATGGCCTTCATTAATAGTGTTTGATTCATTAAAAGTTTCATCGATGCTCTTCTTCTCTTTGAAAAACTCTACACGACCAAATAATTTGCCCCACGGCATACTCGATGCGAGCTCCCTTCTCACAAGCATAACCCGAAATTCACATATTGAAATATCATTTTAACAAGACATTACTGTCTATGCACATCAGTTTACGCATCTGCCTAATTTCATGTAATTAAATAACATGTGTAATTGAAGCTTTTGCAAAAAGTAGAAATTGCATTAGCATGAGGATTGCATTAAATGAAAAAGCGCAAGGAAAATCAGAGTCCCCGCGTATTGTAGAAAAAAGGCGAAAGAGCGGAAAAGATACCGTGGACATAAATTAAATGATACAAAGGATATATTTCACGAAATGGAGTAGATAAATTAAATTGATCATTTTTAAAGGCCGCGGCTGCTTAAAATATTAAGCCTCAAATTTAAGTGCATGCGAGGCACGTCCTCCTGGCATTTTAAAGCACGCGGAGATATCCGGCAAAGTGGCCCAGTGGGCGAAAGGACGAGTCGCAGTCGGCAAAGACAAGCCAAGGAATAACGGAGAGAGAGAGAGAGAGAGTGCAAAAAATAAACTAGTCACAAAGAGCCAGTCTCCCTCTAAACGCAAAATCCGAAATACGATCTCGAGGGCAGATACGCGCGCAAAAGGGAATTTACACGTGTCCTTTGTCCCGCTTTCTCAATTTCTTCGGGGGGGTAGGATCCAGCGGGGGTGGCTTGAAAGAGTTGAGAGAGCTTTGGGCGCCCCTATACCAGTAGTGCTTTGGCGTGTTTGCTCGCTTGGCTTGCAAGTGTATCGCGCGGCGAGCGGAAAACGAGCCAATTAAACGCACTTCCTCGTTAGCCTCCCACGCTCCCTCCAATCCGCCCTTTCATCCCCCGGAATATTTGAGGCGCCAAGAGCAGCATCCGAGAATCCTCGAGGCGTCAAAAATTTTAAGCCCCCGCGAACCCTAAGCCACACCCACCACCCACCAGCCGTCCTCCCCACGGCTTAATTACGCATTTGTTCGTCAATATTAAGTGATCAAGTCCGTCATTCGGACGATTTGTCACGCCAACTCGCCAACTCCCGAGCACATTCCTGGGGATGAGGTTTTCCTCGTGCTGGGCAACATTTTGGCAATCGATCCGAGCTTACGACCGGCTCGGGCCCAAGACTTACTTAGCACGGCCCTTTGTCTTCCCTTTGCCCCACAAAGCATTTAAGAACCTCGGCCCTCTCCCACTCTTGTTCTCCATATTGTCCTGGCAAAGTGCGGCTTGTCCTTCTAGGCTTACTGCCTAGTAAAAAGCATCCAAGCGAATCCAAGGCGAGTCTCGGCAATATCAAAAGCTATTGCTATCTCTGTTCTATTTAGCAGGCTGAAATCTCGTTCATTAGCGGAATTAACGAGGCAAATTGCTCCGGCAACTACAAACGAGCGTACGATTGCATTAATTGTGGATGGCCAATACCGATGCGATAAATTCCTCCCTCCAAAGTCTCTACTCTTCGAGATACTTCCTTTACATTTTTCAAACGTCAATTGCTGATCTTTTGTTACATCGAGTTCAAGCTCGAATAAGCAGCGAATCACTTTGTTCCTCCCACCTCCACATCTCGCCAGTTAATTAACAATTTTTCACTAAAGCTAAATATTATTACCATCACGTCGCATTATATACGAGAGGTAGTTAACAATAGCCAAATGGTAATTAAAATTTATAGCGCAAGGTGTAATTGGTTGAAATTTAGTATCTCCACAATAGCCATTGTGAGGATGCTTTCTGCAAAATCTCCAGCATTATAATTGAAAAATTGTTTCGAGCCGCGCGATATTTCGTTGTCGCGAGAGTAGCTTTTATTCTTCAATAGCAAGCCGCCTCTGTATCCCACATCCTTACGATGTAACGCAAATGCTTATTACATTGCCGAAACTCTGTTTATATCGGCCACATCGGTAAACTCCTCATCAAATCCTGCCAAACTGTAAAAGAGTAAACGAGAGACAAACTTCCCTCTCCTACTCAATAGAGTCACTACTTGCTTGTGCCTCGAGTGCTTAAAGCTAAACGCCCTCCAACAATAATACGCCTAAGTAATCCGGCATCCCTTAATACTCCAACTTGAGCGAATAGTAATAACAATAATAATAATTCATCCGGTTCATTTGTTCGTCCTCGTGCGGCCAACGAGTGCGCCTGGAAAGTACAAGATTTCGACGAATCGCACGACCAGTTTATTTCGCTTAAAAATATCGCATTAAATCACGAGAATAATCTCCGAAATGCGGCTCCCACCGACTCGAGAATAAGACCATGGAGGTTCACATTTAACCCGCATAACCCACTCAAGTCCAAGAATGCAGGGACCCTTTTCTGAGAAATTCCATTGCACCGGCAGACTCCACCCCACTCAAAAGCTCCCTTGGCCCACGTATTTAAGCCTCACAATTTTTTTCCAGCCCCATTAGCCATTACCGGAGCATAAATTGCGCCTCGTCTGCTTGTGGCTGTCGAGGTCGGGAGGATGGTGAGCATTCGGGCCGATTCGCGGCTCCTTGATCAGCTGAAAAAGCCAATCTCATGACTCCCAGGAGTGGCTCAGGATACATTAGCCGAGCGCCATGTCAATTGGAAGAAACAAGCATATCGGCCTCCCCCCCCCCCGGCCCCACCACATCAATTCTGCCAATTAACCGGCTCCTACGCTGAATAGACCGTGAGCCGAGAGTCTCTAACGCCCTTATCTATCCGGTTACATGCACACGAGGTTACAGGCGCCTCTCTCTCTCTCCTTCCCCGTTACTACGCGCCACAATCCGCGAGGTTATACGGCCGCGTTGTCTTGGCCACGTGCAATCGAGCTGGAGAGAGCTCGTTAGAGGGTGAGCGCAGTTGGCACTACAATCGCATATCTCTCCGCGGGCTTACAAATGAAACTCTATACGCCCGAGCTGCCGAGTGTTTCGCGTCCGCTCGGACGCGCTTCCTTGAATTCCCTCGCTTTCTTCCTCTTCTACACCCACACCCACACCCACACACGCACTTAGAAAAATAAATAGACGCGCACACGCGCGTACGTGCATGCATGCATGCATAGGTGCGTCTAGAACTTTTAGAAGGAAAGAGGGAGCGAGCGTGCCATTTTCAATTCTACCTGTAGTTTCATTACTGCGAAACTACGTAAAAAGAAAACCAGCACTAAAATTCATTGGGCACTGTTATTTTTTCTTCTCCACCGTATGCAACTCCTTCTGCATCTGATGGATACTTTCCCCGACAAAATTAAAAATACTATGGTTATTGCGGCGTTTGCGCAATTTTCCTTAAGCTCTCCTTTGCGTTATTATGATTGTCATACACAAGCGGCACTTGGCTCTGAAATCTCGAGACAATTGAGCGCGCAATGCCGATCAAATTCCCTCTTAAAGTTACAGAATCTAGTTTTGCTTTTTGGTTAATTAATAAATAAAACTCAATCTGGCCTAATTGTGTACACACGTACCTGCCCAATGAAAAAATATCCTTTACATATATATATGCGCACGTACACACAATTGCGCCCCAAATTGCAAGGTTTTAGCAACAACTATCTTATTTTGAGGCTCATCAATCTTCGAAATCTAATGTATTTCGATACTTTAGCGAATAGACTGCTTGTATGATTTATCGTTCGTTTCAAGCCTTTCAAATACCCCCCCCCCCCCCCCCCCCCCACACACAGCGTTGGCTTCACTCTCGTTGCAGGGATTATAAAAGCTGCGCTTGCTAATAATACTTTTGATGCCCGAGCGGTAGAAAATTATACAAGTGAAAGCATCAAAAACTAGTTGGGCCATAATGTGCGAGCTTAAATACAAGTTGAAGCCACTAATGCGCGAGTTCTGCATTCGAGCGCTTTAAAAATGGATATGACAATTTTGTCAAACTAATGCGCGAAGCACGTAGCGCGTGATGTATGGATGAGTCTCGTTCCACGGCATACTGAATAAATACCTAATCTAAGTTTGAAATTCGTCAGAAGCCAAGAGCCGGTTTATGACAGTGCGTCAAGAGGCATAACACTAAAAAGGTTGAGCAATAATTTCACTCTCCCGAACTTTCTTACGACGTCTTGGAGCGCATTCCCATGCGTACGCGCAGCCAAACACATGTAGCCTGGTCACACAACCCACGCCTCGGTGCCCAAGTTATATACACACACGCGCCAGCGACTATTTTTCCCTCCCTCTCTCTCTCTCTCTCTCTCTCTCTCTCTCTCTGTCCCATGAATACGTTTATTTGGCCGGGCGGTTAAGAGAAATTTCAGAAATTGAGTTATTATACGCAAGTCGAAATGACAGAATATCGCAGCACTCGAGATTTTTATTCGGCTGGCCCCCGTCTTCCACGTTTCTTTATTCGAGCAGCGTGCAGATGATGTCGGATTATATAGGACAGCCACCGCAGAAGCGCGAGGCGACGGATGGGAGAGACGAGGAGGTCGGGCAGAGAGAGAGAGAGAGAGGAGCAAACGAGCAAAACTTTCAGATCTCGTAATCACGTTATGCAGCGCGCGTCGCTAAATGGAACTTTAAAGTTCCATAACAAATTCCGACGGATTCCGAAACTCAGCGTACATCGCCTCTGACGTCTTGGTCGAGGGGCGAGCGCACGACAGATGACTCGGCGCTACGTAAGAGCCGAGACGATGAATTAGGAGGCGCGCGAGAGGCCCCTGCACCCTCGATAATATCATAAGAAATAACCCGCAATAACCCTACCTCGGATCCTACAACTCGGCTCACTCGGACGCCCACCTCATAGCTAATGGCTTGCGGTTTCGTCGCCTACAAAGAATCTGCCTCTTAACTCCTCGCCATCCAATCTTGGATGCTCCGAGGATCCTGGATTCCCATTACTTTCCTTATGTTTCTGAAACGTCATAACCTCGCCATTGCCTATCAATCTGGGGAGAAACTTCAACGCGCGCGCTCTTTATCCCCAACTGGTATATATTGAAATCCAATATTCATTTTATTTTTAGTTTACCGATACTTATTCCAATTTACCTCATCAATATAATGAATTTTGCAATCGCGGCGCCTCGCGCTCCAGCCCCAATAAATTGCCACTTATTTATTCTCTCTCATTTATTTACAAGAGTTTCATATTTTCGTCGGCGCAAATTAAAGCACGCGACTCGAGAGATTACAATAATTCTACGAATATGTGTCCTCTATCGACGCGATTCGAGCTCATTATTATTTGAAATTGCCAGCTCTTTCGTACAAATATCAATTTTTTATTCTAGTGTTCTCTAAACAACAACTTTTATTAATGAGAGAGAATTTCCACTAATCAATCAAACACTCTGCTTTATACGTACGCACACACACATTGTACATGCATATACGCATATATAATTAGTTTCGGTGCAACGCGCTATTTGTTTATTTACGGCGTTATTTAGGAATGAAAAGCGATTGAGAGAGTAGTTTTTTCTTTCGAGAGTCTTGTGCACAATTGAAATTCCAAAAGTTGAAAAAGATAGAGTGCATCAAGTTATCGATTGAGTAGGGAATTCTTCTTTTACATATATTAGTTAGAGAAAGTTTACTCTTTTGAGGATTATTAGTCCAGTGGGATTGAAACGGTTATTGATAATTTTGCAACATAAAGTACATGTTTGTCATTGGAAAATGAAGAGTATATTTGTGAGAGAGAAAAACAACGAGAATAAAGTTTCTTGCGCTGGACGTTAAAATTAATATGCATAAGGTCGTTAATTATAAAACTATCTTTTAATTCCAATGGGCTTGTATTATTCATATTTACACGTGAAATGTCTTTTTCATTTTATTTATAAATATATCAAGAGGCATTCGTGTATCGATTTTATGAGATTTTCAAGCGCCGGTGTGTGTGTGTGTAATTTTGCTGTCGCACTTTTGCTCGTAAAATTTTATGTACGAAATGCAGAATTTAATGCGAATTCATGAAATCAATATAATTTAATACCACCTGATATTGAATTTTTTTCTACAAAGCATAGTATATAAATAATATTCTCAATTTTAAGCAGCGAATGTTCCCCGGCACTACAATTTTACAATATTCTCGCTTTATAATAATATATCGTGCAACTGTTGTCGCATAAAGTTACGCGAAAGAGCGAAATATATAATTTCTTTCTCTAGAAAAGCCCGTCAACTGTTTTCCTCTTCCAGAAACACAGGAGAAGCCTCACTAATCACACATTGGACAAATCAGTATAGAGAATTATCAAATTTTTATGACCTTGAGCGCGCACGAATCATTAAATTCATTGCCAATTAGCTCAAACTCGCTCTCGTGCACTCGAGCTCCAAGTCGAAGAATGAATTTCGCCGAGGTAATTTCACTTCGAGTTCATTGAGACACCAATAACTCCGACTGCTGAACGTCCAATTTGAATTACGAGTGTGCGGTTATAGCGAAAAAATACCGCGCCCAATGAAAATGTCACGTCGGAAAATAGCCCGGGAGAGGCCAATTAACCTGACAGTTCATCCACTCTCCATTTCCCTGCGAGTAGACGAAATAAAAAGCCAAATTACTTGAGAAGAACCCTAGAGAGTATCGGAATGCAAATGATCGCTGAGCGGATGGAGCTGAGCGCCCGGCCGTATCGACCCTCACACCCACGCAAAATCGAATCAACCGCACGCACACTCCAATGCCCACCGCTCCAACTCCGCTAAATACAAGGAGATGACGCACCTCTGACCGAATGCCTCTTAAGATCGAGGTGTTTTATAAGCGGCAGTTTGTGCGACGATAATCGCCGGCCGGAGCTTTCGGGTTGAGCCGTCGCTGGTACGGAGCGCGACCTCCTCCCGTCCATTTAGTTTACAAAGTGACGGCTGATGGAGCGATCGAGTGATCGAGGCACCTCGTAAATCTCAAGGGACTGCAGATTGATGGCAACGCACTCGGTGCCACTTGATTGTTATAAAAACAAGGTTAAAGCAGGTGCGATGTCGGTGGGAATTAGGTGCTCTTTTTCATTAGCCGGTGTCCCACTCTTAGAGCACTTGTTATTTCGCTGCCGCGAGTAATGAAGCTTTGCAAGAAAGTCTGTCACGTCCTTCGACAAGTGCACTAATTCGCCAATGGAACATTATAATAATACCCTGATAATACAAATGTCCAGCGATACAAAGATCGCCCATCTAAATGGCATTAATCCTCTATAGTCGATCTCGGTTTATAAGATTGCAATTTTTGAAATTCATTAGCAATTTCGTTAACCCGATATCACTACTCAATTACCAACGCCTATGCTCGACATTATTATCTTGGCATTGAAACTTTGCTTATCTCTTGGATGCCAGAGAAGACGTTCCTTCCACGCCAACAGATCTCGATACCTCGGATACAATCGCCCACTCTCTGTCTCAAATTTAAGCGGAGTCCACGTTTATTCGCACACTCTACAAATGAATGCGAGAGATAATCTTACAAATGCCGAGTCAATTCCCTCTGCGTTCGGCACATTCCTTCGACCGATCCATTTCAATCACCAAAAGGCTCCCCCCTCCCAACCCACCTCAAGCCCGATTGCATCTTGGAGACCAATGAAGACGTCACATTACTCAGCGACACAGGCGAGCCTCGCCAGCAAATCGCCAGCCGTTTATTAAAAATGAATAAATTCGCTGATCCACATTTAGCGAGGAGGCACGGCCCTCGGAGCTTTAGCATTCGGCGACAAGGTCGCGGTATAATAGAAGCAGGACGAGAAGGAGGAGGAGGCTCTTGAGCAATAATATCATCGCATTGAGAGAATTATTAGGGGGAATCGGGGAACAAGGCATCCGGAGGAGTCGTTGCTTTTGATGGAGGGAGGGAGGTAGGCACGCGCCAAATGGGGCGAGAGGTCCTCGAGAGAGCAGAGGGACATCACGTAGCCTTCTTTAATAACCAGACTATTAGATGAGCGGGATCTCGCGGTGCCCCGGGGGAGGAGGGCGGAGGAGGGTGGCTCCTACCAC
>JAPYYT010002726.1:0-17048 GCA_030522565.1 Ceratosolen corneri | reverse complement strand
ACTGAATCAGAGTGATGTCCCTGGACCAAAACCCAGCTGATTGAGCAACACGAGGTATTTCAAGTATTAAATTGAGAGATTACGAACTTGGTGGCAAGGACACCACATGGATACATAATAAAGAACTTTGGCCAGCACAATCTACTAAAAGATATTAGCATTGCCTGCAGTAAGCATGGAAGAATGCAGCTTTCATAAGTGTTGTGCAAAGACCAAAAGAAAAAATATCAAAGGCCTGTGGTTAGGGGTTTTTTGATATGTTTTAAATTATAAAAATTGAAAACCATACTTTGTATTGATGAACAGCAGAAATGAATGGTTAGGGGGGTACAAAGCCTACAACAGTATAAAAGAAGTAAGAAATTCTGCTTGGTCTCCAGAATCATGGTATCGATTCTTGGACCAGTGATGTCTCAATACAAAGTTGTGAAAAGTGAAGGGGCTTCTCCGCAATCAGTGCAGAAGAGGTATCAAGCTTTAAGAAGATCAAGGGAGATACTGTGAGGGAAGCAACGAGCGCTGGACTGTGCTATAAACTCTACGCGACCAAGGGAGGACGGCCGCCAATACTCTTCGAGATAAACACTGAAGGGCGCGAAGAAGCACGAGTGGAATTATCCAGCGAACTCACACTACATCAGCAGGTAAACCCTGTTGATCCAAAGAGCACAACAAGTCTACGCATGGTAAGATTCAATTTACGCCTGAATATTACTGTAGCGTGGACTACATCGACATACAACGTCATAACTCTTGACATCACTCCAAGAGTCGTGAGAAGCAATTTACGCCTGCCTCTTGCGTCCGTTTTTTGGAAATAAGCAACCTTTAATTAAACTCAGGGAACAATACACATAATTGTAATTTCTTTAAAAGATATCGCGATATTCAAAAGATATCGCGATATTCAATTCATCTCCGAATATTAAGATAACTCAAGATTTGTAATACAAAATTGTAACAGCATTATAATTATACCACAATGTCTATAAACAGTATTAGATTTCAATACCTTAAAATAAACACCGCTTTAGAGCATAACCACGCCGATTTGTCTCTGTCTCATTTTACCCTGCTATCTCTCTTTCTCCACTATCCGCCTCTCCTTCCCTCCATCTGGGAGAGTGTTTTCTCGGGCTCATTCCCGAGCAGGTACTATTAGTTAATCTGAAGACTTTTTTCAGAGATTGAGATTTTTATGATTCTGAGACGCAACACGAGTGCATTCTAATTTAATGACTTCATCGCGTTCCTTGTGAAGGGGTAGTCATTTTCGACTTTTATGAAAGTGGGAAATTATTTTTCTTATGATCTGTTCATCTGACTGATCAATCAGTTGTAAATTGATTACTGCAATCATTGGACTTATTTATGCAATCAAAATTTAATATTCATGACGGTTAAATTAATTGTGCACTAGTTAGATTGCAAATGAAGGTAGCCTTCAAGTGCAAATTGTTCGTCACCAATACAACTTGAAATCTATATGTACTCTTATTTATTAATATCTTATTTATTGTTTATTTATCTTAATGCATCACTTATATTTTCTTCTTATTAATTGAAATAGTATTAAATAAAAACTTTATTAATATATTTAATTATGTGAATTTTTTTATTATCAATAAATGATTAATCAATGCACGTGAATTTCTATTGTTTGTTGAACATAATTTATAATTTTGGCGAGGAATAATGCTATTGTTTATTTTAAGTCTTGTAAGGGGACAGATTCTGGGTTTTAGTGAAACTTTTGTTTTGTTTTTGTACTTAGACTTTTATAATTTATTGCAAATTTCAATAATTACTGAATCTTCATATGTTGATTCAGAGTGGAATGTAGATTTTGGACGATGCATCGAAACATTTCTGATATTAAGCCATTTCAAGATAATGTCGGCTAATAGTAGTTCCATCATTCCAAATAAGTCCCTTTTGTGCCGAATTTTCTGTAAAGTAAGAAGTTGGTAGTTTAGATGGCCACTCTTCAATATATTCATGTTCTTTGAAAAATTGATTGTGCACTTTCAACGCTATTTAATATTGTGGTAAGTTTTTTATGTGCTATATGTTCATTCATAGCTTGGACTTCATATTGTTACTTTTTCAATGCTATACGTATCTATTGCGATTTAATTTTGTTGATCAATTTACTAGGAATTTTGTTCTTTGCAAATGGAAAATAAAGTGGGAGAGTACTAACAGACTGATGATCTTCTATCTTTGTTTAGGTCGCCATTGCTTATGAATAAATTAATTAAACCAAATTCACTATTCAAATTTATTTTTTATCTTTTTTCTACATTTACGAGTGTGTGAGATTATTTTAATGTCCTTGATAGGATAAAATAATATTGCTTATTGAAGTAGCAGTCATATTTACAAATTTTCAATTTTAATTTGAATTTCAATTTCAATAATAATTTTAAGTATAGCGCTAAAGTATAATGCTATAGTCTGCTAACTGGCTCAACTATCCACGATCTGGCTCGTATGACTAAATACATAGCGCTGTAGTTTGCTAACTGGCTTACTTGTTCCCTATTCGGCTCGAAGGACCAAATATATAGCGCTGGTGTTTGTTAACCGGGTCATTTGTCTACTATTCGGTTCGAAGGATTAAATTTCAACGGAAGGATAATCTACTAATAATGATGGTTTGGAGATTTCCACAAGTTCATAATTTTCAATTGGTGTTGTAGCAAGATTTATTTTATTTTGTAACCATAACCACTGATTAGATTATAAATTTTTTATGATTAGATTATAAATTAGATTATAAAGATTTCTTATCATATTCTTTTCGAGGAAATTATGAATGAACTTCATTTTCATCTTTTCAATCTGTTTGGTTTTGTTCATTGTTATTGTTATTGCTATTGATATATTTAATTATTATTTTTAATAAAACTTATTATTTTTAAATTGGTCTAATTTATCTCCAGGATCACTTATAAGCTCTTCATTTTCATCAAATTTTTTATTGATTTCATAGACTTCATAATCGGACGTGTTAGCAAATAAATGTTTTTCATTTTCATATACTCTTATTAATAATTTCCAGTGAAAGTGTCTTGAAATGTTGGCTAGTCTGAATTATAACTATAAAACTTTTTAATGGATATTTCCGGTAGTCAAAAATCTTCACGAACTTGGTTTCTATTTTTCTCTCGTGATGTATTTCTTAATTTTTATTCAATTAACTGTTCAACTTCTGTAGTAGTTATTGTTCGAGAATCAAGTCCGAGAAAACACTCTCCCAGGGAATGCAAGGGAGAGGCGGATAGTGGAGGTAGAAAGATAGCTGGGTAGAATAAAACAGAGGCGAAGGTGACCTGGCTAATGCTGTGAAACGGTATTTATTTTAACGTATTGAAATATAATGCTGTCTTTAGACAATGTAGTATAAATATAATGTTGTTTTAATTTTTAATTATAAATCTTGAACTACCTTCACATTCAGACATGAATTGAATACCGCGATAGCTTTACGTGAATTTACAAATACGTTGAATTCCGTGAGTTTAATTAAAGGTTGCTAATTTCCGCGTGGACGCAATATTCAGGAGTAGGTTTGCATCTTACGATGCTTGGAGTGATGTTATGTTTTCTGAATTATATGTCGTTGTAGTTCACACTTCTGCAATATTCAGACATAAATTGAATCTTACTAAGCATGGACTCGTTGTGTTCCTTTATATCAACAGGGCTTACCTGTGGGCCTGCGTGTCAGCTTGCTGGAGTAATACGCTTGTTCTTGTTCGCGCTTTACTTGCGCACTGGGCGATTGAATCTTGACGGCCGCGTCTTCTTATTCGATTGCGGAGATTATCTAGCACAATCCAGAGCCCTAACTTCCCTCTGAGTACGCAACTATAACCTTGTTATTTGATTGCCTACACTGGTCGCTGAGAAGCTAATCACTATAGACAACTTTGTATTGAAAGATTACAGGTCAAAAAATCGATACTAAGATTCTGTAGACAAAAGCGGATCTGATGAGGCGCGCAGAAGCCGCAATACTCAAAGTCTTCATTCCGCTCTTTGCGGGGAAGGATTTTTCTTGCACATCAATGAGAATTAGAAATTTCGGTGATTGGTTAAGAGCCAGTCATTCAATTGTCATTGATTTCACCGGTAGTGTCAACCCCCTTTTGGCGGTGGAGATGTCCAAGCGAGGGTCGGCAGCACGTCGGAGCGCCGAATCGGTGCGAAACCTTGTACCGACGCTTCGGCCCATGGCGTCGCTTGATGTATACACTTTTCAAAATATGCGTCTATGTTTTGATAAACAACTCGTACGATATTCGGCATTTTGTCCGTTATTTTTACGACACGCGCTATGCACTACACATGATGGTCATATTGACCATTGACGATTTTTTAGTACAATGCTGGGATAACTCGACCGTTTTAAATCCCTGTCAACGTGAAAATATACTTCAAATATTATCAGAAAATCAGTTGGCTCTTCGGGGACATCTGGCAATCATAAATATAATTATCAACAAGACAATTAATATTTATAAATTTTCCATCTATATTTACAGTAAAGGCAGTTACCAATATATATTTTCCATTTATATTTTCAATAATAGCAAATTACAATTATATACAAAAATTACTGGCTCATTTTTTCTCTACACCTGGTACACTCCCTTTGCACTATCTGCTCCCCCTCCCCCCGATCACCTTGGAAAGAGTTCACACTTGAATTAATTCCAAAACATATATACATATTAACAAAAATGGTGATATTTTTATTATAAGTAACATTGTATTGTAATAACAGCATGTAGATTATAATTTTAGTATTTTATCGATAGTTATCAAAACTTTAATCTCGTACTTTTATTAATTAACTATTGATTACTTTCCTTTCTAGTTATTAATATAAATATAATTCTGTATAATATAATTCTAATAGGGGCATAAAAATGAGGTATTTTTAAATGTTTATCTATTTCCTCTTGTGTTCGAGATTCCGTTTGATATCGTAGCTCTCTTCTTTAATATTTCCATGAATGAAAGAGTTTATTTAGTGTGTGTATATTATGATCGACAAAACTTGTAAATAGTAATTTTCTAGAATTTCGTTGTAAACAGTTTACCAACTATGTCCTCTACCTCCCCTTTCTTTTATTGTTACCTTGATAATCTAAATATTCCGTGCTTAAACCCACCAATCAAAATAAATAAAACACTGCAGAATCTCTAACTGACTTTTTACCTTTTTAAGTAAAAAGAAGAAGTGACCTGGTACATAAATACGGACAATACGAGTGTTACTTCTGACACCTGAAATATTACATTAATAATGTCATTATTGTTTTTGATTATTTTATAAGTACATAATATTAAAAGAGGAAAGGCTGAAGTTATACTATAATTCTCTTAAAGCAAGTACAAGAGAACATCAATCGTATTGCATTGACATAGATTGAGAAACGGAAAGTTGAATAATATATTCTATAATATTTTCTACCTGAATTTAGATATATTTATTTATAATACCACTCATGGCGTAATTCTAGATCAGCTCCGTTTAGTCTTAATGTTCGTTTATTGCTGTCAACTTATATGAATTGTTTAGAATGAGCGTGAGTTCGCAGGTTAGTAGCCCTAGTACCTAATTTGAACCGTGTCTCCAATTCATGTTGATTGAAACGAATAATCACAAGTCTCAAGATAACATAGATTTTAATATGACTGCTGGCTTGAATATTAACTTATGGTAAGAACAGGGAACAATAACTAAATATTACCAGTCTGATTTCTATATTCGATCTGACTGCCGATGTCTTTTTCGGCCTGTTGTATTTACATTTTCTACTCGAGTCACGTGAGCATTCTAAGAAAGAGAAGGTCATAATTCTAAACACACTCATAAGAAATTTGTTGACGGAATCTCCAAAAATACATATAGATTTATTATTGATTTATTAACAATCCCACTCACGAAGAAGCAGGAAGATAGAAGATATTTATTTATATTTTTACTTAATTAAAAGCATAACTTATTCGTTGCAGTCACTCCCACTGAGTTTTTACAAAGCTTTAATTAATTGCTATTTTGCCACAGCTAACTAAACTCCTTGTAAAGACACTCTTAATAATAATCTATACCTTTATATTTTATCATTAAAAAAATATCTATAATTCTTATTAATTCCAAACCTCCATTTTCAAATCATAATTCATTTTGTTTTTCACTTTTACAATCTCAATACCTATTATATTAAACAACTTTAATAAATAAACAACTATTGAAATTATATCAAATATAATTCGACTCTTTTCATGGAACCTACTTCTATTCCCTTCATTCCACTATCTGCCTCTCCATACTCACACCGAGAAGAAATTTTAAATACGGGTTTAAAATGCCAAATAATGTACAAAGATTTAATCCATGGTTTTTCAAACAATTTTGACATAATTTATTTTTTATTAAGAAATCCAGTCTTTGGTCGGTTGAGAGATCCTTAAAGCTAAAACAATTTCCAATAAAGTGTGTTGTATTAGAACAATATAGATAGTGTTTATTATTGGGCGGGCTGTTGGGTGCGTGGTCTTTGGAATAATTTTGATATGCTTAGTTAGAAGTTTATATTACTAATAATGATAAGAAAATATCTATATCAATTCACTAAATAAATAATATAAATAATCTTAGTTGAATATGATTGTTGGTGTTCAAGAACCGAATAGAAATCTAAAGTCTCTAAATAATAATGTTTCTTTTTCATTTGAATGTTTTTTATATTGTCAGATATCTCTGAAGAGCCAACTAATATTTCTATAATACTTGAAATGTATTTTGGCATTGAAGTGATTTGAAACGGTCGAGTTGTCCCAGCATTACACTCGAAAGTTCGTCAATGGTCAAAATGACCATTATGTGTTCTGCAAGGTACGTGTCATAAAAGTAACGGACAAAACCTTCCAGGAATTGACGCGCTGATGCATATTTTGAAAAATGTATACATTAAGCGACGCTACGGGCTGAACCGTCGGTACAAGATTCACGCGCCGACCCGGTGCTCTGACCCGCGGCCGACCGCTGCTTGGACGTCTCCACCGCCTACAAGGCTGTTAAAACTACCGGTCAAAGGGCACAAATGACAATTGACTAATTGGATCTTAACCAATCACCGAAATTTCTCACTCTCATAGATGTGCAAGAAAAGTCTCTCCTCGCTAGAAGCGGGGTGAAGATTTTAAAATCGCGCCTTTGGTGCGCTATACCAGAACAGCATAAGTCTCCAGAATCTTGTTACCGATCTATTGATCTATAATCTCTTAATACAAAGTTATATATAGTGATTAGCTTCTCAATGACCAATGTAGGTATAAAATAACAAGGTTCAAAAGTCGCACTGGGAAGCAAGAGCTCTGGATTGTGCTACTCCCTCGATGCGATAGAAATAAAAGAGGCGGCCACCAAGATGAAATCGCCCTGGATGCAGGTACTCGCGAGCAAGCATAGGCATTGTAATGAAGGAAACCGCTAATGATGCGCAATTCATCAGTTGCACGCGGCATAATTAGCACTTAGTTCAAAAATGAAATCCAGGAAGCAAAGACACTGACCCGCAGGGAAACCCTATTGATCTAAACTAACACAAGTCCATGCTTGGTGATATTCAATTTACGCTTGAATATTGCAGTAGTGTGAATTACAGCAACATATAATTTATAAAAATATAACATCACTCCAAGCGTCGTGCTATTTAAAGTTACGCCTGAATATTGTATCCGTGAGAAAATAAGCATCTTTTAATTAAACTCACGGAAGTCAACACATTTTGTAAATTCACTTCAAGATATCACAACATTCAAGATTTTTTTCTTGGGTTAATTCTATGTAGAGTAAGAAGAAATTTGGCCTTAGCTTAAATTAAATGAACCGCATCGACATTTCATTATTATAATTTTTTGCACCAAAATAATTGTTTTTAAATTAATATATTATAATTTTTTAAAAACTAGTTATTTTAATATTCTTATATTTTCTGACATATATTCTATTAGTTTGTGAATTTTATTTAGAAGTATAATTCGTGAATATTTCAATTTAAAAGTTTTGAATAAAATATATGGTCGAGATTCCATAGAACCTCGATTATCTTAATGATACTCCCTAGTTTGAACATTCCTTTGAATATTTAATATATTTATAATTGGTATACACGCTCCAGGAGCCTATAGCTACAACGAGGAAATTAAAATAATATCCTTTTCGTTTTGTCCGGAAATCCGTAAAATAAATTTGCCTAGAAATATTAAGAATAATATTCAAGTGAAGTGTTATATTGCACATGATCCTGCTTAATAGAAATGATTAAAGTAGAACATTTTATATCGTACGTGGTTGTAGATTGAAAAAAAGATTAAGGAAAATATTCATAATGCTACGTATTAAACCCACTTGACAAAATTTAAGAATGATCTTATGGTCCTCGAAGTCAGAGACTACATAAGTCAAGAATCTAGTAGAATAAAAGGAAAGTGCACTTGTGATTGCAATTGTCGCAACATGACACGGGCTACACATGGCAAGATTTCATGGCTGACGAACTCAGCAGAAAACTTAGTAAACTAATGACGAGTATTGTAATAAATTGCCAATCGTGGGACCAATGAGAAAAATTGAAAGAAGTATTTTCGACAATTAGTGTGATTTTGGTTTTCTTCGATTAACGTACAATCTTTATTTGGATCTCAAAGGAAGAATCCTGGCATTGCTCGCATCAAGGCAACGAATATTGGTAAAGCGGCGCCATGAATGGTTTCGAAGTAGACGCACTCCCTACAGCTGTAGTTAGGCATAAGTTTGTCAACGTAGGATTAATAGTACCAGCCATTCCTCACGTATGTAGGTAAAGGAAGCTGCTGAGGCCCTGTCAGCATATTACGAAAAGGGAAGATCACCCTCTTCAGCGCATCCGTGTCGGGTCAACGAACTACTGCATCCCGCCCGTAAGAGGCTAAATGAAGAACCTTATTGGCACTATTGTCACAGTAAAAATTTACAATTGAATCTTACAGCACAATAACGGTTTGTCACATTCAACTCAGTTTAGAAAGGGCTTAGCCGCACGGTGGACTTCAACTACAATTAATTATCCGTTAACGTGTCAAGCCCATTACCGATTACCATTCGCGACTTATACAATATTACACACACAACCACGCATAATTCATCATCTACAGCACACAATCAATAGAGAATATATTATTAAATAATTAGAAACAGCACACACACTTGTTTAACAATTTAATTGATTCTGCTCATTAGTCCCTGTTCGGAAAATACGTATAATAAAACCAACCGTCATTTCGGCGCCGATTAACCTGATCATTAGTGTTTGTGAAATGGAAGTGCAGCATATAAACAAAGAACGTGTAGCCCAAATATAACGGTCATTGATAGAAGAATCTAGAAGGAAAGTACACGTGTAAGAGCAATTGTCGCCACAAGCTGGGACGATTTCTCGGCGCTTTAGCGCGCAGCCTGCGCTACGCGCTTGGCCGCGGTGTCACCGCGGCGGGAAAAGGGCCCGCCTATCGGCATCTAAATCAAGAAAAACAACAGGCTCAGTACAATAATAATGAGTATCGATCGCGGGACCAATAAGAAAAATCAAGTAATTAGTTTCGACGGGGTGGCGTAAAGTCGCGAGGCGAATTGTCAGGGCACAGTGAGCCACGCCGTCGAATCAGTGTGGAAATCACCGCCTTTGAGTACAGTTTAACTACAAAGACTGGCCAAAGCAACTAACAAAGAGAAAAAGAATCCGCACTCCCTCCAGCTGAAGCAACTACGCAACATTCAGCCCGAGGTCAACAAAAAGAGCATCTGCGCCTAATCTGCGACTACAGCAACCAAGCAATTCGTAAGAGAAGCCTGATCACGATCAGCAACCACAAGGAGGGAAGCAACCCTCCCATGCGCGTCTGCGTTTAATCCACGACTACAGCAGCCAAGTAAGTCGAGGCAGACTTGACGATCATAAACATGCTGAAAATTATAACGAATTTTTAACCAATAACATAATATTTCGAACTTTTCGAGGCATTCATAGAATTTCGAATACTTAGAATTATATAAAAGTTGTATAGTCTAATCCCAAAACCAGTAAAATATAATAATTGTTTAATATATATTATTTAGTACATCAATACTTTATTATTTAATACATTATGTTAGAGAACCGAATAGAAAAAAGAGGATCCCTAAATAATGTTGTTTCTTTACTTTTTGCTTTGAATTTTTTTATATTTACGATTGCCAGATGTCCCCAAAGAGCAACGAATTTTAGAGTATAATATTTCATGCATATATATTTTTGAGTTGATAGTGATTTGAAACGGTCGAGTTATCCTTCCATTGTACTCGAAAGGTCTTCGATGGTCTGTACGACCATCATGTGCTTTGTAAGGCGCGTGTCATAAAAGCAACGAACAAATCCTTCCAGGAATTAAAGCGCAGTTGTGGAATATAGTACGAGTTGTTTATCGCAACATAGATGCATATTTTGTATAGTTTAAACATCAAGTGACGTCACTGGCCGAAACGTCGGGATAAGATTTACACGTCGACCCTGCGCCCCGACGTGCGGCCGACTGCCGCTTCGATGACTCCACTGCCTAATGGAGCGGTGACACTGCCGTTCAAAGGGTACCAATGACAACTGAATAATTAGTTGTCAACCAATCACCGAAATTTCCCACTCTCATCAATGTACGAGAAAAGTCCTCCCCCGCAAGGAGCGGGGTGAAAAGTTTCCGCTTTGGTCTTCAGAATCATAGTATCGATTCTTTGACCAGTGATCTCTCAATACAAAGTTGTGATTAGTGAAGGGCTTCTCCGCGATCAGTGCACATGTATCGCGATAGTGCACAGGTATCAAGGTTCAAGGAAGGTCAAGGAACGCACTGTGAGGGAAGCAACGAGCTCTGGATTGTGCTACATATTCAACGCGATGAAAGGAGAGGTGGTCGCCAATACTCATTCGCGATAAACAAAAAAGCGCGCGAACAAGCATGAGTGGAATTATCCAATCAGCTATAACAGCAGGTAACACCTGTTGATGTAAGGGGACACAACAAGTCCACGCTTTGTAAGATTCAATTTACGCCTGCCTATTGCGTCCGCTTAGAAATAAGCAACGTTTAATTAAACTCACGGAACTCCACATATTTGTAAATTCACGTCAAACTATCGCGGTGTTAGATTCGTGTCTGAATGTCAAGATAGTTCAAGATTTGTAATTCTAAATTAAAACAGCATTATAATTATACCATAACGTCTAAAGACAGCATTATATTTCAATACGTTAAAATAAACACCATTTTACAGCATTACCCATGCCAATTTGCCTCTGTTTCATTCAACCCTGCTATCTCTCTTTCTCCACTATCCGCCTCTCCCTCCCTCCACTTGGGAGAGTGTTTTCTGGGGCCTAATTCCCGAACACATTAATACTTTATTATTTAATACAATAATACTTTATTATTTAATATATTTATACTTTATTATTTAATACATTAATATTTTATTATTCAAGTTTAATATTTAATACATTAGTTACATAATACTATTATTAAATATTAATTTAATACATTACAGAATCCTATAATTTTCATATGTAAAATTGTTCGAGAATCATGCATTTTCCCGTACTCTTAGTACTACCTCTTTGTTTTGTAAATTCTTTTCATACATTCAATGCGTTTATGATTGCCAGATGTGTCCCAATATTTTTCGTATCCTAATATTCTTTAAAAATACATCGAATATATTTTCGTTTCTTTTTATGACTATTTAACGAGCAAGTTTACTCGGACTATGCCTCAAAAAGATACTTTGAAATAGTAAATATGACCATAACGTGTCTTGCAATACGAGCCTAGTAAAAAATAAGGGACAAGTTCTTCTAGGTATAGAAACATGATTGCTACACTTCGTGTTAAGTGCATACCGAGTTCAAAAAATAGAATTAGGGAAAATCTCAGCCAGACCTCAGCACGTCGGGGTGACCGCACGAGCCGCGGCCCGACGTTGCAAAAGGTTACCACCTCTTCGCCCCTGGCACTTCGCCCTTCTCCTGTAAAATGGCATTGACATTTTTGTCAAGAGCTCCAATGATAACAGAAAATTAGGTTCAAACAATAAGCAAATTCTTCCCACTATCACCAAATTCTAAAGAGACCACCCCTACTCAAGGAGTGGGGTGAGATATTAAAATCAGACTGCAGGCGCGCTGCGCTTCAGAATTCTCGTTAAAATAAAATCTCTAAAAATCAATCTCACGCTTAGTCTTACAAAAAAGAGATTCTCAAACTACAGTATTCGGCAATATAAAGTTGAAGCTTCACGCGACAGTGGTACGTAACCACTACGCGTTACATAAAGTACGCTTGGACCCGGGAAATTCGGTCACGCGAAATTACCGCAAAAAGTGTCCATCGGCTGTAGCTCTCGCCTTCATCTGGATACATTGGTACGCCGCATTCGTGACTAATCGTCGACTGACACAGCTATAAAGGACGAGAAACCATAATCTACAGACCGAAGGGAAGTAGTGAAAAGTACATTTATCTAATTGGACAAAAGGCCTGCCACTGCGTTTAACACAATTGAACGGCAAGTGGTCTATCAATGCCTATAATATTTTGACAATTAAACAATTCGTAAGACTAAGCCGCCGTTGAAAACCTCCTTCGTTACTATACAAAGAGATAACGGCAAATAGAACAGAACAAGATAATTAATGCTTTTGTTATAAATTATATCAAGAACATCAAACATTAAAACTAAAGCCAATTAATAATAGTAAAGTTCAAGAAAATGTAATTTTATATATAAAACCAAAATTGTGTAAAGAAACTATCTATTTGATTTTCAATAAATATCAGTTCACAGCATTAAATTCGACCCCCCGGGTCTGCGTTTCTTTCTACCCTGCTATCTCTCCTCTACCACTGTCGGCCTCTCCTCCCTTCATCTTGGGGAGAGCTCAGCATCGGGAAAGTTACCCGAACAAAAATATTACTAAGTATAAGCATATTGAACCACTACTTTATTTTACACTATTAGAATAAAAATATTACCTTCATCAGTATAATAAGTAATAATTTTTTATAATAAATTTATAATAATTTTATTATTTTATATTATATTTATATTATATTTATATTATATATATTTAATTAATTTTATTTTATAATAACTTTACAAACCTAAAATATGTTTACAAATTATTTATACAAGTGCTATAAATTTAATAATAATACATTTAATAATAAATTTAATATATAATCAAAATTTTCTGAGAATTTGTAGAGATAAACTGTAATTTTCAATATTTAAAAATAATAAGAGTTTATTTTTTCAGCACCAGAATGCCGCAGAAATATTGGTAAGTAATATAAATTTTATATATATAAAAATAAAGGTAACGAAATATCTATATAAATATATTCTAAAAATTTAATTCATTTCATAATTATTGAACAGTTCTATGAAAATAGATGCAAATCCTGAAAAGTGTTTCTTAATGATACGTTTATAAATTGAAAAAAAATTTATCAATCATAATTTGTAACATTCAAACAAATAAAATTTGTTGAGAATTTGTTGAGAACATATTTGAATATATAACAAAAATTATATATTAAAAAAGGTGCTATAATTGTTCAATAATTTTTACCCACATATTTATTAATGTTTAAAATAAGTTCAAATTATCAATAAAATAATTAATTAATAAGATACATAAATAATCAAATATATTGATAAAGGAATAAAAAATATAAATTATATTTATTAAATAACTTAAATTAGTATAATTGTGTTTTTCAAAGAATACTGTTTCAATTTTATATAAAAAATAATTAAATCCAATTTTTATTTTTTGTTATCTCATTTTTGTTCACAATTTTGTCATATACAGTTTCAAAATATTTTAGAACTTTTTTCGAATAATTTTATACTACTCTCTGTGTCATCTAAATAAAAACAATTAAAATAAAAATAAATAAAGTTCAAATATGTAAAAATGTTAATACTAATTTTATTACTATTTTTAAATTTATAGAAAATTATAAAAAATACTATATATTTGAATTACTCATTTTAATAACCTATTTTTCTTTGTTTAAAATAGATATAAGTTATATGTTTCTTTCTATTACAAAAAACCTTTCTATATCGTTTTTGTAAAACAGACATTATATTTTTATATTAATTAATTTAGCTAGTAATTATTTATTTTAGAATAACGAGAGATTTTTATGCAATATTTGGTGTAATTCTTTGATAGATTTGATTACATAACGACGAATGATGTTAATCTTTTTCCATAACTCATCTCTTTTTTCCACTTCTTTATACTATCTTCATCATATGACTTTATGAACTTGACTGCAGAATTTCTCTCAGCCATATAGTCTAACTTTGGATGCTCTGCTGCGTTGTTTTAATCGGTATTTAATCGCAAGTGTGCTACGTATGATGTTAATAATCGCAAATGTGCTACGTATGATGTTAATCGCAAGTGTGCTACTATGTCAGTGTACATTGTAATTGGACAGGAATAACAAATATTTATGTTTTTCTGAAAGTTATGTGAAATTCGTCCATTATTTTGATAGACTACATTATAGCTCACAGATATAACAACATTTACGCAACATAAGTCTATGAATATTTAGTTTTTACGGAAATAATTCTTGTGCGTCTGCAAATTCTCTCCTAAATAAATGGAAGGAAAAAGTAGATAGTGGATA
Organism: Ceratosolen corneri; assembly: GCA_030522565.1. NCBI lineage: Eukaryota > Metazoa > Arthropoda > Insecta > Hymenoptera > Agaonidae > Ceratosolen > Ceratosolen corneri. Next base: position 2,252 of record JAPYYT010002726.1, on the reverse strand, counting down.
GGGAGGCTAGTTAAGAAATTTTAAAAACAGTGCAAATAATAAACAAATATAATTCGTGATAAATTTATTGATAATAAGAAGTGAAAGATGAACCTTAACAAATAAACAAAAAGTTAAATATAAAGGTGCTGAAAAAATCAAGTTGAAAAACTGTCTCTTGAAGATTGATTGGGCTTGAGTATCTCCTTTAATTAACACGAACCCAATTTTCCATATTTATTTAATCTTACTTGTGTTGAATTTATAATTCTAATTTAAGCCTTATCTAAGAATCATTATTTAAGCTTTTCCCGCCCTCAGCAATAATCATTACTGCATTAAATAAACTAATTTTCAAGAATATTAATATGTAAGTCAAGATAAGAAGAACTATTTATTTTATTATAGGATAATGACTGTAGCACTTCTTTAAATATATCTTGCCGCTATTCTTCTTACTAATTATTCTAGAATACTAGGCCTTTGCGACTTTCGAAATCCTATTTATGATCCAAGTAACAACCGTTAAGTGGAGAGTGAAACTATGCGCGAAGATTATTGTTTCTATTCCGAGATTTCATTGGCCTCTCTATCCTTGGTACTAGCTTTATATTAGCTTTATATTCGACTACGTCGAATATTACTTCTCTCTCTTTTATGTCCATTTACGATCATGTTTACTCGGACTGCCCCTCGAAAGCTTTCGACAATGGTCAGTATGGCCATAACGTGTCTTGCAATATGAGCCTAGTAAAAATAACGGGCAAGACCTTCTAGGCATAACAGCGTAATTGCCATACTTCGTGACAATTTTTTAACGAATCGATACAAAGTGAAATCCAAAGTGGAACAGCTCGCGACCATTTGCCTGCTACCACTTCGCCCTTCTCCTGAAAAAGGGCGTTGTTGCTTTTGATTAGAACTCTAATGACAGCAGAAAATTAGTTTCAAACAATCAACAAATTTTTCCACTCTCACCATGATGACCACCCCTACTCATGAAGCGGGGTGAACACCTTAACATTAAACAGCAAGCGTGCTGCACTTCTGAATTCTCCTTACCATCAACTTTGTCTTACAAAAATTAGTCTTACAATCAACCATGAGATTCTCAAACAGCAGTATTCGGCATCATGACGGTGAAATTCATCTGACGCTGGAACAAGCTTGCTACACGTTCATAAAGAACGTTTGAGTTCATGAAGTTTAACATACGAGTGAACACTGCACAACCGAAGCCCAACTGCTACATCTATCCCCCTTCCTGGGTCAACTGATAAACGATGCAAACATTGCCAACGTGGACCATCAAACCCAAAGGAAGTAGACATACGTACACATAATATACTGAACAAAAGGGATGCCACGCCATTTAACTCATAATTGAACTGCACGTGGTACTTCAGAGCCTGTTACATTTGTCAATAAACAATCAGACAAATTGTAAGAGTACTAGCCTTGTAAAACTCCTTAATTTCAGTCAAAGCAAGTAAAGGTCAATAAAATCATTAATAATTAACATAAGTAATTATGCAAGAATAGTTATAACACAAATTAATTAATAAAACTTCTCGAAGTTTAGCGGTCTTCAATTCACAACTGAATATTGTGACTGCAAGGCATTTTTTAGACAAGATACAAACCGCATTTTATTTCTTTACCAAATTTTCTATCTCATTTTAATAAACACCATTTTACAGTTGTTCCAGATTCCGTTCGCTAACGAAACTCTCTTCGATTGTATTTACGTTTAGAAATTTAGTCAGTGTTTATCAATCATGGCACTGCTCAGTTTGCAAACGTTAAATGCAATGTTTATAAGCAACTGACTTTGCAGCACTCTTTTCCCCCTCTAACCTACCCTGCATTACTCCCAATAAAACAATAGAAAGGATACCCAATATATAAATACGACCGCATAGAAGATGCGGGAGTTACCTCTTTGACTACGACTTGACCCTTTAAACCCCCCAGCAAACATCTCGACAATAAATTGCAGTTCGCCTCCCTCTTCGAGACCCCCATCTCGCTAGAACATAGTAATTAGTACATTTCGTATTACGCCTACCCAGTGCGGCTCTTAATACGGAAGCATTCATACGGAAACGTCATTATCCAGCATTTCCAGATTCGTGTAAATATATAAATCTGTATTATTTATTATTTCCACGCAGTCAACCTCTCCCACGTGCATCCGATAATACCGTAACAGGCGTTACTATTTCAATAATTATCCCACGTATCTCTAAACCCTCACCCTTTATTTCTCCTCA
>JAPYYT010002725.1:0-16091 GCA_030522565.1 Ceratosolen corneri | reverse complement strand
TTGAAAAAATTTGTGTCTATACAAATTCAATTGTGCACTTTTAAATACCGCAAATACCATACTTTCAACCAAGACACATTTTAACGACTTCTCTAACTCGATTAATGACACGAGATAGAGGTATTTAAATCATACACTAAATCATTGGATATAACAAAAATAGCTACTACATATAATAAAAAAATAAAACATAAAAACAAAAACAAAAAAAAAAATCCCTAAATTAATTTCATTCCATGAAAAACATCAGGATAATAAAAAAACACCCACTAATTTATACATTATCATGGAAAGCCATTTATGTACTATGAACTACTTTGGTCGTAAAGATAGCAACATAAAATATAAACATCATGTAAATTCCATATATTATTTGTTCAATAATAGCTAACGTAAACGTATTCTTTTAGGGGCAATTTTGAAATCCCTACGAGATGTAAAGCGTTGACTAGATAGTTCAACAATACACGAGCTGGCAACTCTTGGAGATCCAACCAGTGAAATGATTTGAATCTTTGACGTATGTTGCAGGCTGCCGGTACGAGGGCAAGCGGTATCAGGAGGGTGTTCTGGTCGGAACCCTAGAGCCATGTCTACAGTGTCGCTGTGTCGAAGGTTCGCTGCGCTGTCGCCTTCGAGTCTGCCCCCGACTCCCCGAGTCCGCGCCCCCCGGATGCCGTTCCCGTCCGCCGGGGGAAAACGATTGCTGCTCGGAGCTCGTCTGCGGCCTCGACGAGGGTACGCCGATCGCAGTTTCGATGCCAGCTACATTAACTTTGCATGACGGCCAAATTCATTACACACCCGTCACTCATTTAAGCGACAGGTTCACAGCTTACCTCCATTCGCCTTTTTTCACCATTACCATTTTATCTTCGCGTGGGCTTTACTGCTGCTTTTTATTTATGTCACATTGATAGAATGGATTATCTTGGATGGCCTCCTTGCCAAGTATAAGTATTCTCATACTGATTAATTAATCTTCATTAATCTGCCAATATCGTATATGCAATTAATTTTTGCATATTTGGCCGATGATTTATTTTCTCATTAGTATTATTGACAATGTTTTTATGTATCGTATTTCTAACAAATATTACGTGCAGTTAATACACATGTTTTTGTAGTAGAAAATTATTGAAAAGATTATGGGACATTATAAACCTTGATTTAAAGCTGATCATATTTTTAATGTTATTTTTTTAAGTATCAGCCAAAATTCTAATCGTTGATGAGCAATCTATATCAAAGCTTACTTTTAAATCATTACCTAAAGAAATTGTATATATTAAATTCATAAACCTTTATTCAATTTGGTTATTTCGCGGGTAATTCTGTTAAAATTTTAACCATGCTGAAAGTATCAACTTCATGTTTTATTGCAACTACGAAAATCTTTTTTCTATCATAGAATCTACTTTGGTTTTCTATCATTTACAGTACAATGTTGCTTATAATTTGTAATGTCTTGAATGTTGCAGTTTACTTGAATTATCTATCAAGAATTGACAATATTGATTTGGCTTTAGCCTAATTTTAAAATATTTAGTTTTATACATTTTTATAATATGTTTGACTGTTTTCATCGATTTGAATCCTGTTTAGATAAATTAATGTACTTATTATGAAAAATAATAGAAGTTAATTGTATCAAATGCTTTGTCATTATAATAAACTATAATATCTCGACAACATTCGCGTTATAATTAACTTCAAAATATTGAGACAGTATAATTTTACGTTACAAAAAGGCCATATACTTTCTCGTGTAATATTTTTTTAAAAAATTCAATTTTTATAACAAACTTTAATTTGTTTGTCAGTGTGCCCCTTCCCTTAATATATTTGGCTTTTTAGCTATAATTTCTTCATATCATTTTTTTATCATTTCGGTACCACAATGCAATAATTTATTAAAATTCATTCAAAATAATTATTTATAATTATTTAATCAAGTCAATTATAAAAGTAAATAACTGAAAATTGTAAAATTATCATGGATTTTGTGTGTGTGTGTGTGTGTGTGTGTGTGTGTGTGTGTGTGTGTGTATGATAAAGTATTTTAAATAATGCCCAAAGAAGAGATATATTATTTATATGTGAATTTATAATATAATACATTATTGAATGAAAATTTTATTATAAGTTGGAATATAATAACATTTATTTACAATATTTATGATTCAATGCTTAAAACTAAATATAAAAATGTGGATTATTTTTGTAATATAAATATTTTATTTCTTTTTAATTAAATAAAATTTTTTAATTTTTATCGATATTTCAGATGAAAATGAAAATGTTCTTCAACGTTCAAATGTAGATATTTTCCATCATCCACGAACTGAAGAAGGTAATTGACATATACAAATTTTAGAATGCATTTTTAATAAATATTAATATAAATAGATAAAAACACACACATATATATATATATATATATATATATATATATATATAATAATAAATACAATTTTTTTGCAATAAGAAAAAAAACTTTTTATAGATTTATTATTATTGTTAAGTCTTTATATTATCGTTATATCTTTATATTATTAGAGTCGGTAAAAAAATGATAACCTCCATAAAAATTGTTGCAATATATTTAATTATATTTCTTTCACTTTTTTCCTTCTTCTTATTCTCTTCTATATCATTAATATTACTCTTACTATTATTTTTATTATTATTACTATTCGATTAGTTACTTAATATAAAGGAAAATATTTTATAAATAATTCGCTGAATAATTACGTGACTACTGACCGCGCCAATCAGTCATATTTATCGACTTTATGTATTACCATTCATTTATTCATTTATTATTCATTTATGCTATTTGCTTCACATATATTTAACACACGTAGAATTTTAATGTACGTTTTTTTTATCTTTCCTCGAAGTGTCCTTTTTATCTTAATGAAGAGTTTATTATAACATTGTGAAATGAAAGTCCAGGCACTGATTTTAAATCAAATTCATCACAATTATGTACACAATATGCTTCCAATGATACTTTTTTTTGTACTAGTGGCGACACTAGGACATAAAAATATTTTTGTTGCTTATTTCAAAGATCTTTGATTGTACATAGTACTTTCCAACATAACCATCTAAAGCCTTATTCTTCAAACCGTCAATTATACGTCTACATAAGGTTCGTGACATCTTGATTAATACTCGGTCACGGTCATACATACGCCAAACACCTCGAGCACACCTCGAAACAAAGCTCAGTCGGAGCTTCCACCAGTCTAGGAATAAACTATCAGTCGCTGCCCCAATTTCGAATTCTCTTCATTCGACAAATTCACGGGTCGAAGAAACAGAATCCAAGCTAAGGACATTGTCCGGCGCCGCATTATCAGCTAGGGCATGCGAACCATCAGACTACCGGCAACCCCAGCTAATGCCAAGCCGCTCTCAAAGCGGCTGTTTAAAAAATTGCAAAGCCGACTCCTGGAGCCGCAAGCCCGTGTAATAAGACTGTTATTGCCATAGGATGTCTGCACGAAGGCGTTCGTTATGGCCCGGGGTCGGCGATGATGGGCTCCCGCCGCTGCGAGTACTGCTACTGCATTTCCGGTGCCCGGAGATGCATTCGACCTAAGTGCTTACTGCCGCTGCCCGGATGTGCGCCACTTTACGCCCCGCACTCCTGCTGCCCCGTAGCTTACAACTGCAGCCGTGAGTATGCGCTTCGCAATGATTCACTCGATCGTTTACTTGAGTAAGGAATTTCAGTGTGTTCTTAGAGCGCCGCCTCCAACCGCGCGCCGCCGGGCCCAATGGATGTGGTCCACCTGACATGTAGATTAATTTTATTATGTTACTTTTTGTTTAACGTCTTTTTCAATGTTAATCATCGCGCCATGATTGTTAATCGTATTATTAAATAATTGATTAATTCGTTAATAATGCTGGATTTTTAAATCTATTTTCGTCACGGTATTGCACTGACAATGCCATTGCACCTTCGTAAAATCCTTCGATTTGATAAAAACATGTATTTTTCACACATATGGTTCTGTCGCATTTCAATTATATTTAAAATAATAGTGGTCGACCAATTTCTCCGTATTAACATAATATTGTTATAAATAATGTATCGTCTTATCCATTTCACAGTTCAAGCTCAATTCTCAACAACACTTGCTGCTATCGCAGGAAATGGTAAGTACTCGCTTTATTTGTATATTTTACATTGATATATTTAATCTCGCTTTCACGCTTCGGCAACAAACTTAACGGATACATAGCACCTATTGTTAAATTACAACTAGGGCTTCCTTATAATATTTATTCGGCTGACGTTCATTTTAAAATTTTCACTACGTCGCTGTTTTAGCGTGATCTACATTAAGATTTACTCTTATTATATCGTAAGAATGGCTCGGGTAATAATTAAAATAGTTATTAAACAGTCAGGAATAAAAAAAATTGAATAATCGAGAGGAAGTAAAAGAACTTGGAAAATAGATTTTATAGTTTTCTGGTATAATTTATAACACTTAATTAGTCTGACATCGACATAAGTGTATTATTTATTCTTGTGCCGGAAGATATGTAGATAGTTTTTTAATTTATCTAACATGGGCTATAGTCCAAGGATATATAATAAATTACGCTAATACTATTTATGATAAATTTTAAATGAATGAGTATTTTGAAGAATTTAAATTAGAAATATATAGGCCATATCCAGTACATTAATTTTAATTGAAAGGAGCCATTAATTATAAGATTAAATGTAAATTATAAGATTGAAAATTAATTAACAAATAAATGAATTATATATTCCATAAATTTTTTGAAAATTAATTTCTTTATTAGCCATCAACATAGTTTATATAACTCCCGAAAAATAACAGAAATCTAAGTAATTCATATATAACTATTTGCATTATTATAATATTTGTATTATTCTACGAAGAAATTTAAAAATACTTCATTACATAGTTTTTTATTTCCGTAATCAAATTTATCGTTACTAAATTTTTAATTAATAAATAACTTTGGACATTAATAATATTTAAATATGTGAATAAAACGAGTGTGATTGACAAGCCTTATTATAAGCCTTATTATAAAATTTAAAACTTAAATATTGCAGCATCGTTTATATATGCTTTAATAAAATTAAATCAATGTTCAGATAATCCTATATAATTTTATAAAATAATTTATGTTTTTATTAATTTTGTAACATAAACTGAAAATTTAAATGTAATAAATATGAGAAATAAATTAACTATTTTTATAAAGAGAAAAGATAGGTTTTATTCATTGAATTATATATCTTACTAATTATACATTAAATATTTGTAATATATATTTATAAATTATATAATAATAATTCTTTGTATTGTAAATATTTTATAAGATAATTTTTTATTTCAATATTATAATAATATAATTTTAATATTACTTAATGATTTCTATAATTTTTCATAATATAATTTTAATAAAAGGAATTTGCACACATGCGCACACAAACGCAAATACATTCATAGAGCATATATACATATGAATATATTACCGCGTGAATGCATTTGGCTGCCTCGTTTTTTTGTTCGGTTGTGTGTTTGTGTGGCTGCGTGTGTGCGCGCGCGCTTGCGTGCCTGTATGTACATAGAAACTTATTAAATAATAAAATGATATCATTCTCTACTAAATAACATTCTTATAGTAAATAGTAAATAGTAAAAAAATATAAATTAATTAATATTTCAATAGTAGTTTCACGATAGTAGATTCTTATAATATTATTCTAATATTAAACAATATAACATTTATATTGTTAATATTATTTTTGCATATTTATATCTATGTTTCTACCACTAATAATAAAATTATTTATAATAAAAATAATAATAAATAACTAAATTGAAAGCTTTGATCTTCGGAATAATATGAAATTATTTATTAAATATTCATTTTCTTTTTTGACAAATAATTCACCATTATATGTTGGAAATTTCAAGCTGACATTAATATTGATATTTCATAATTAATATTTTTTAATTTACGTATTTTTATATTAATGAAAAGCATTTATTAAAATCAACATTTAATCTGCAAATGAATTTCATTTAAATATAAATGCTTTTACAAATTCAATATCAATTTTATTAAATCTATTGTATTTAATAACAAATTTTGTTTTTGTTTTGAAATAATTAATAGATGAAGGAAAATCTGTTTTTAATGTTTTCTAAAGTATCGAAACTAACTTTTTTTTTAATTTTCTTTTAAGTTTGAAATTTCAAATATATACCATTGTCATAAGATTTAATAAATTTAAAAATTGTCAGTTCTTATAAAAGCATAATTCATATATTATTGAAGTACAAAATAAAAAAAGAATTGTTAAAATTACAAAATAACTTGACTTTTTTAATTTTAACTTGAAATTAAGTTTAAATCAATTTTAATTTGACATACAATTTAAAATAATGTGTACTTCTTTATAATCTGATATTACTTTAGATTTGAGTTTAACAAGCAAAAAGTACGGAATATTTTTATAATTGGATTTTATTGCTGCTAAATCTTTTTTTATTTGATTTTTTCTCTTTTCATAGTACAATTCTAATTAAAAAAATTGCCTTTGAATTTCAATTTTATAGATTGTCAAAATTCCTCAAATGTTACTATCTTCTTTTATGTAGTATTATTAAACTATGCTGTAGATAATTTAAATTAAATTTATCAATAATAACATTTGAATAGAATATTCTCGGATTTATAAACAGTAAAAATGTTATACCGTCTATGTTTCTCTCACCTCGGCTATAATTATTCCCATTGCTAAAACGATTGAATCGTTAAGGATATTATGGTAGAATAACATATAATTCGGAATTATAATTTAACATATTAATAATATCGATTTACAAACAGAATGTTAATATTACAGTTACTCTATAATGAGAAGTAGTGTTTCATCGGAAGGCTTAATGTTGCGAACCTTCGAACGTATTACTTTGAAGTAGAAGGTGCATTACTTAATCCCGACTTTCATCGTAATTTCAAGGTTGTATTTAATATAAAGGAAATTTAATACAAGTTCGATATTACATTTAGTATTCACAATCGACCTCAATATTACCTTATTTAACCTTTCATAATAAATTCTGTATAATGTTACACTGTGTAGCAGCAGTTCAGATGAGAAAATGATAAAAATGTAATGTCAATAATACATCACACTTATCGACCAATTTTCGATCCTGTATTGCTCTCAAGTATCATGTTCATGCTTGTATCCGCCCTCTAAGTAGACTTTATTCAATTATAATCAAAATGCCAGTAGGCGTCACCTGCGTCTATCTGAGCTCATGTGCCGGAAAAGTTCCATGTGTGCCGTCCGAAGGCAGTGCCTCACATTATTAGCCGGCTCACGCATAATTGATAATTGATCTACGTATATTATTGATATGCCCAAGGCTGTCGCTCGGGGGAGCGGGTTTATCAAGAGGGCGAGATGGTGCGGGACATTGCATGGAAGGCCGCCTGCGATAACTGTTTCTGCGCGATGGGCGCCATACGCTGCGTGCCCCTGGCTTGTGCCCCGCCTCTCCAGGGCTGCAAGCCCATCGTCCGCAAGGGTCACTGCTGCCCGTCGACCTACAACTGCAGTGAGTACGGGCTACGGCACTCGTCCATATCGCCAAGCCAAACAATCGGGTGTCCGACGCACTAACGTAATCGAACGCCATTCGTAAGCGATGCTAGAAAAAGCTCTCCACGGTAATTAATAAGGAGTAGCATGACTGAATTAGCACTAGGGTATCGTTAAAATACTCGATCTACTAAAACATTGGAGTAGTGATAGTAGTGATCTACGTTTCGGTTCTATCTGCCTCTATGTAGGCAGCAGTAGATCGGTAAAAAACAGACTCGTCGATTGTTTCTTTTTTCAATGGCTCGGTGATAATATGCTAATCAACATGGTACAATTGGTCTTTATATTTAATAATGTTCTTTATAAATGAATACAACATAATTAAGTATACATCTTTTGTATTGTTGATTGGTTATTTTATGCAAAATATTTGGATTGTAATGATTAGTATAATGATCAATTATTTTCGTAAGAATGATCGAAATAATTATTATACTCAACAGTATATTACAAGTTGTTCAGTAAGTTTAATTTATGAATAACGAACGAAACAAGAATTAACAAAATCCTTATGCATTATCCGTATACGTGTGTGGCGACTGATTTTGGATGTAAATTACACATTTTTCGACGCTATTTCGCATAGAAAATAACAGAAGTTATTCCGTGATAATGCTTTGTTTTATTTTGCTTTTTATACCATTAAAAATTATGATATTCAGGATTATTTCTGAAGTAAAATGTTTTAGGTGGGACCATTGAAGTCAAAGCAGCACAAAATTATGCCTCGTATGCATTTATTAGTAAAGACTATGCAAAATTTCGGAAAGAGACAAATTTCTATGTAAGTTTACTATAGTATTTGATTGTATATGTAAATATTTTCTTTGAATCTTCAATACCATCTGAAAATCAAAATAAAATTTTCCAAGAACATCATTTTAATATTGTATCAAAATCTATAAAAAGTAGTATTCAGTTATTAAACTAATTGTAAACTGCTATTAAAGAACAAAGTTTGTTCTAATTCAATTTTTTTATACTAAATAATCAGTTTTATTGGTATTGACATAAGTAATAAAAATATATAACATAAAAAAAAATATATATATATAAATAAAAAAGCATATTTACCTTTAACTTGATTTAAATTAAAAAAAAATAAGATAAAATTTACCTAATTGAAATGATATTAAATATATTATAAAGGCTTAATTTATAAATCTAAAATAAATTATTGACAAATAAAGAATACGAGAAAAAACTTTACATGCAAGTGCCCGAATGCTTACGTGTGTGTGCGTACAAAAATTAGAGAATGGAATTACCATATGTATAAACAATGGATACGTTAAAAACATTATGCAATGAGTGAACTTAGCGATTTTCTTCTTATATTGTGCAGCCAGCTATTGACGATATTGCGTTGTCAAGCGCCGAGGGAAGAGGTCATCGGATTGTAAACGAGGCTCCGGAATCTGAGTCGGACATCCAGGAATTCATGACTGAAAAGTCTGTGGCAATTGAATCAGCTTTGACTATCGATGCGGAAACGATGAATAATGAAATTCTGAAGGAGACGGCTGATTATCAAAAGCACACGACGCAGAATCAAGAACAATTTACGGACGCATCTAGTGAGGTTTGCAGTCATTTATTCAATTTTCTGGTTTCCTCACTTACCCACAATCTTTGCAGTTAATTCATAGTTTTGTGGTTAATCTTCACCATGTAATGAACTAAACAATAATTTTTATCGAGCTGTCATTTTATTATTTTCTTTATTTACATAACATTGTGGTCTGAAATTATTGTTGCTTTGAATTATAGCATGTTTTATCTTCGACAATCAAATTCGTCGGCAATATAATTTCATAACAAATATAAATAAATAATTTGTATAAAGTGATCAAATTTATATTATTTTTGGTAAATGGATGTTCTTTAAAATAAATTCCACGTGATTTCAATTTCAAAATTAATGCATATGACGTAAAAAGTTATGATAATTTTTGTTTAAATTTAATAATGAAAGCAAAGTTCAATTATTCACTAACACCGCGAATCTGAAATACGCTTAGTTCTCGACAAGCACGGACGCGCTAATTTCCGATCAATTGCTAACTACTACTACGCGGGACTCGACACCCGAGGAGGCGGCCGAGTCAAGTTCTCTCTTCACAGCCTATCTTCAGGAAGTCAGTACGACGCTTGATGACACTTGGACGGAGGCTCCATCGACGACCATAAGTGCAAGCACATTTTCTATGGATGAAGATGCCACCGCAACTGCCTCGGTTATTGCGATAACAGAACTGCCGGAGTCGACTACCATTGTCACTGATGCGACGGAATCAACTGGGAAATACACTAGTCAAGGGTACAATGACTTTTGGTTAAGTAATTTAATCATTATATGCTCTGGGATCGAGTTAAGCCTTCGATTTCAATGCAACTTTAACACATAAATTATTCGCATCTTGTTTCTATTAAAAATGAATCAGCAGTATTTTTAAATTATCATGTACACCAATGCATTTTATCAATTTCTGGAAAAACTTTTTTCTGGGGTGGGGCTTCTTTTTCGTAATGAAATAATAAAACTTGATGTGTCTTACACATGTTTGAAAACATAACTTATTTAATCAAACAACTATCACGCTCAAATTATATCGATATTTAATGATTTATTTTGAAATATTTTAATGCAGATTCAAATCAGTCTTTTTACTATTATGTCTTTGAAAGTACGAATCATTTTACACGCATATTATGTACAACGAGATGTTTTTAAAGTACAACGTCGAAAAGAAAAGATATTTTACATGTAATTTTCGAATCATAGGCAGGGGTTGGAGAATGTTTCTCGTGATAAAGTTCATCTAGAGACGACGTCAGCAATCAATATTGATACGACTACACTTATCACAATGGTGATAGAAACTGCGAATAAATCCGGCTCGGTCGTAGGAAAAATAGATAAAGAGAAAAGAGTCGAGAATGAGCAGACGACTAAAAGGTGCTCGACCCTGAAAGACAATCAGGAGCCGCTCATGAAAAAAGAGAGCGTGGAAGAGATGCCGGTGATAATGGTGAAGAAGCCGTCAGCTGGTTTGTCGACCTCGATAATTATGCCCGACGACATACTCGTGATGAATGTCACTGTGAAGACGAACGTAGCAGTTGGTCATATACATGGAGTGACAATTAATCCGATTAATGAGCCGATACCGCAGGATATCGAAACGATAATCAATTTTACGAATCGAAGGAAAGGAGAGGATTATGAGTACGATTATAGCGATCCAACGTTGCCGCCCTCTTTGCCGAATGTTAGGTGAAATTCTTTGGTCATTTTCTGTTTATTTTTGTACGTCTATAAGAAAGGCAAATAAATGTATACTGAATACGAGAAGGAATTTTATTCTCAAACTGAAACTTAAAATTCACATTCGGCGATTGATGTTGAAACTTAAGCTGTAAAATGTATAATAAATCATTTACAATAAAATATTTACATCCATAATTATATTGTTTTACATTTCAAAATATTCTTTTTAAATAAACGTGTCTTCAGCGTATTTTCCTTAAATAATTTTGCAATGATCATAATTTTCCGATTCTTTTACTAATATCTATATAAAATTTTTGTCTTCTTATTAATTACCTACATTAACAATAGTAATTATAGAAGAAAATAAATTTAAATAATTAATTTAATATACATCTTTAAAGAAACTTTCAAAGAAATTTAACCGGTTCAACTAACTATTTTTCTGTTTAAAGTATTCAAACATATTATTTAAACCAAAAATAATTTTTCTTAAACTATGTTTCAACAACAAAAGTAAAATTGATTTTTATGGGCATAAATTTGTCTCATAATTCATAATTGCAATTTTATAGGACAATTGTAAATATAATACTCACTATTAAAATTAATATTTTAAATATTATTTTAAGATTACAAGTGATTTTAATAAACATTTTCCAATGGATAATATTATTTCGAATTTACAAATGTAATGAGGTCATTTGTTTTCAGACATTTTATTTCTTTTTTTTAATGCTGTTCAAATAAATATCTTTCATTATACTCAACATTATTCTATATATATATAGATAGGTGATTTAAAAAGGTGAAGCATATTTCTATAAATTATATGTCAGTGAAAACAGATTATAGTGATTTTACAGACCGGTTTCTTTAATTGCAAGTTTTAATTTTAAAAGGCAGGTGACATCTTATCGTACATAGCAATAACCCTTTTTAAGAATATACATTGTATAATAAAACGAAAATAGTATTGTTTTATAAAAAAAAATTTAATTGTATTCACTAAAGCTCAAAATGCTAGGGAGATAATGTCAATAATTAGAATGTTATCTATAAAGAGTGCGCTTTTACTCCTTTACTCAGAATAATTCCGTTCGTTGCTGCGGATGCTTTGGTCACGAAGAACGAAGACATTGCCACTTCAGCTGTAATTGAATATCCTGTGAGCGCCATTGTAATGCCTCCTGAATTGAAGTCAACGGATATTAATTTTTACGACATTGTCACTCAAAAGAATCGATTCCGCCCACCCGAGGAAACGGAAGGTATAACGTTATCCTACTGCAGATCCCTTTTTATTCCTCTTAGTAAATGTAAATAATGTCTCGAAAGATTTTTGGTTAAATTGAAGAGATTCATTTAAATTCATAGATATCACAACAGGGAAAATTCTAGAATTCTAGATATTCTATATTATGAATGCACAATTAATACACAAAGCAAATAATATGTATTCTAAACAGGAATTTAATAATTTTTTAAAAATAATTATTCAATAAATTCAAATTTTATTGCAAGGCATAATTTATATTTCATTTAATATTAAAAATTTTAATTTATATGAAAATTTTAATATTAAATCTTCAATTTAGATGAATATATATCTATATATATATATATATAATTTAATATTACAGTATCTTTCAGATAATTGTTTTTAAGGATTTTTACGGTAATACAATTTTATTTATCATTGTGTATTTTATGTGCGTGCATGCGTGCGAGCGTGTGTACATATATGTTTCCGTTATGTTGCCGTATACATATACAATATTTATTCTACAATTTTTGGATTGTTAACAAAATTTATCATTTAGTTATAGAAGAAATTAAACTTCTATTTACTTCTTGATACAATGAAATATATAAATACAAAAACATTTTATTATAAATTATAATGTACAAAATTAATGGCTCATTTTGAAAAAAAATTTAAACTAGTAATATCTTATTTTGTTTTTAATAGGTGGTTTTATACCAAGGGATCCTCCGTACTTTGATCCACTTTTCCACTCATCGGATATAAATTTGGAAATAGGAATTGGAGTTACAGTAGCTCCAGAAACTTTTCCAGTTACTAATCCTCATCGTAAAAACGATGGTATTATGCTATTTTCATTTCTTATTTTGATAAAAATGATAATTTAATTGAATTGCGAATTATTAATTACGTGTGCTTGTGAATGTTTTTTACTTATTTCCACGTATTTCCACTGATCTTTAAACTGTGCGAAAGATCTAGCCAATACATGCTTGTACGAGCAACAGGAATATAGTCACGGGCAAATTTTACCAAACAGAGTGCAATGTATAATATGCATATGTTACTATGGAGAAGTTATGTGCACCAACCAAAAATGTCCTCCATTAAAGATCGGCTGTCAACAAGTTAATGATTCTACTGACAAATGTTGCAGGAAAGTCATTTGTGGTACATATCCATGATACTATTTAATTCTATACTTTTTAACATTCTATTTACCAGTAGATGATACATAATTTTCTATTGTATATTATTAATTTAGTTATTAGATAGCGTTTGTTTTAGCACATGTTTCTATTTGTAATTACGTAAAACTATATTAATACATTTTAGAACATAACTTAAATTTTGGCAAATTTTGGACAAATGTTTTACATGAATTCATTTAGTAGAATGTAATTTAACTATGCATTATCATTCCGAATAATCAATTTATCACATAAAATATAAATTAAATTTATCGTTCACATTTCAAATTTCACAAATTTAATACCAAACATTTATTTATCTTCTTTTAGTCAAGTAATTTCAACCGAAAATAATTTTATTTGTTGAATGTATAAAATTATGTATAAAGTGTATAAAATGCGTTAAAAAATATTTTTGAAATTTTTGTAATAAAAAATATTTTTGAAATGTATAGCTCGTTTAAACGAGACGTATATTAAAACATTGCTTTTACCTTTCGCTTTTAGTTAATAACATCGAATCACCAACCGTTGTATTGGACAGACTGGACTCGAATTCCTCTTTCCAGTACGAGCGAACCGTATCATCCGATCCATTTCGAGACGTGATAAAGACGGAGCCAGCGCCTGATCTACCTTCCCTCATCAGTAACTTAATGACCCCATATCTGGTCGAACACAGTGTAACGACGCTGAGCAGTATCCTCGAGGTTAAGTTGCCTGCTGAACCTGAGCGGCCACTCTCCAACCAATACAAGACCAAAAATTTTAGCACCAACAGCATCAGCATAACCAGTCCCAATGTCCAGCCTACATTAGCGAGTAACGAGCCCGAGGAGGACGACCCGATATTTTCACTGGACAGCGTTCTTGATCTCTTTTTCAACGAGCCTATTTCTAATGTTAGCAAAGTCAACAAGACGACTTCGGAATTGCCCACGACACGTCAAAATACAACCTACTCTACAGTTCCTGTCAGCTTCGGCACGAAATTGTCACCTGTGTCAGCATCGACAAGGGCGATGAAGAGGACGACGTCTACGACGATAAGGACAACGACCCCAAAAACGACCCCAACAACAACGCCAATAACGACGCCGACAACGGCGACGGTTACCGCGCCGACAAAAGCAACGGAGACTAATAACTCTGTCATACCAGAGCGCAGTCTGATTACTACCACGACATTTGATAATGAGTCAACGGTCGGAGCGAGTGGTGGTATCCTTAAACTCGCTGGATGCAATATTTACGGTCGTATGTATCGAGTGGGTCGAATTATCATGGAGTTATCAAATCCATGCCTCGAGTGTAGATGCACTGAAGTTGGCGTGCAGTGCCAGCCTCTCGACTGTTAAAAATTGTTCCTAACCGAAATCAAATGGAGAATGTTTAATTGAGTAAGAAAATAGGAAGTGACATTGGTTATTTGATAAACGAAAGACATGGAAGATTTTGAGCTAAAATACAAATAGAAGTTATAAATGCATTGTGTTTAACGTAAAATATTATAAATTATGAATTATGAATAATTGTTATAAATATAAATAATATAAATATGCAAAAATCCATGCTCATTTAATAATGATAATGAATAATAATATGTCTTGAATTAGAAGAGGTATAGCTAAAATTTTCAGACACTTTATATAAAAATACTGAAATTTAAAATTATTTCTTTTTTATTAAGCAAATACTGAAGATCGCCTTTAGTATGAAACTGAAATATAAAATTTTTCAAAGCACATAAATATTTTTCACGCGTATTATGAGTTATCCCTTGTTTTTGACAACATTAATAAAGTATTTAATCATTGTTATGTAATTTAAATAGTTTTAGAGCAGCATATTATCTATGTAGTACAAAATATTGTAAGCCTAAAATGATTGTTTTTATCTTAATATATTGAAATTTAAAAAGTAAGTGATCGTTAAATTGTTTAAAGAAAATTTTCATACATAATTATGTATTAATTTAATATAACTTATCAAAAAAAATTAAATTTATCACCGAAGTGAAAATTATAAGTATTCCAAATATAAAAGACCACTTGAATATTTTTAAAAAATATCATGGTCATGAATTTTTTTCTTTACAAATCTATTATTTAAATTGGCATTTATATAGAGTAATATTTTGATCTAAATTTTACTGGAAAAAATTTTATTAAAAACTTCAAAAGATATTCAAATATGATTTTATATACGAGAAATTTAAGAATGATTTTTGTTTAAAACAAGATTTTTATTTAAAAAATTGATGTAAATCTTGTTTGAAATAGTTAAATAAAAATATATTTACAAGTATTTAATTTTCACTCAAAGAATTATAAATTTTATAATATTATTATGTTTATCCAGTTGAAAAATTATAGTAATTAAGGAATATTATTTTCTTTGTTAAATATATTTTATTTTAACTTTAATTTTATATTTACTTAATTTCTAAAAAATACATAATCTTTATATAATTATTAATTTCAAAATTCTTTTTAGTAGTTTAATCTATGCTACTTAATTTTTCACAACTTTATACTGTTTTTTAAATTATGATTATGTTGCATTGTTTTGGATAATATGAACAATTTGTCAGTAGTTAGAGACTGTAATGTGACAATAAAAAAAGAGTGGAGGTTAGAGATCAAATAATAGGAAGTATTTTTAAAATTCTATATA
>JAPYYT010002723.1:0-16170 GCA_030522565.1 Ceratosolen corneri | reverse complement strand
CACAACGTCTAAAGACAACATTATATTTCAATACGTTAAAATAAACACCATTTTACAGCATTACCCACGCCAATTTGCCTCTGTTTCATTCTTCCCTGCTATTTCTCTTTCTCCGCTATCTGCCCCTCTGGGAGAGTGTTTTCTTGGGCTTAATTCCAGAACACATATATATATATATCGATAAGCACGTTGATTACTGAATATCTGACCTCCCCATCTTTCCCCTTCGAAACTCTCCTAACAAATAGAATTTTCTTTATTTAAGCCTACCTATCAAATCTAAGAAATAATGGAAAATTACTATCTGCCTTTAATCCCTCCCCACAGAAAAATAGAAGATACCCCTGAAACATAAATACGCCCGCACGGAAGATGCGGCAGTTACTTCTGACTGCAGCCCCCCCCCCCCCGCGAGACCCCCATCTCACTAGACGATAGTAGTTATTACATTAAGTTTACGCCTAACCAACACGGTCCCCGTTATGGAAGCATCATCGCCATTGCCCAGCCATTTCCAGAATCGTGTAAATATATATAAATCTTTACTATTTATTATTTCCAGGCATTCAACCTCCCCCCATATGCAACCCGATAACACCGTAGTAGGCTTCACTAATTCAATAATTATCCGACATATATCTACACCCCCCTTATTTCTCCTCAAGGGCATGTGCATGTATTTTAGTGCATTCGCTTAGGAGTCATACAGTTACGTCTTCCCCCCCTTCTGTGATATCTGCCGCACACAGCATATTAACTGCTGAATAGTCAGAGATGACTCCTCCCCTCATTCCCCTTAACACCCATAAACCAGTATCAATTTACAATTCCCTACCTCATACTTTATTTTCTGCCATCTTTATAAACTCTCTCAATACCTCTTCTAATTACAATAATAATCTAATTACCTCTAAATTAATTTCATCTTATATATACAATTTGCTTCAATATTCATTCAATAAACTACATAAACATACAAATAACTCCGAAGACTTGTTTCTTTGAGACCTATTTCTATCATCGTCATTCCACTATCCGTCTCTCTCCATCCACAACTTGGAGAGAGAATTCACACGTGGATTTAATCCCGAACAACTGTCAATCATAAATATAAAAAACATTCAAAGCTAAAGTAAAGAAACAATATTATTTAGAGACTTTCTCTTTTCTATTCAGTTCTCGAACAAATCTACTTACAAAAATTACATAAAAAATTCTAATTCTTTAATTAGATTTTAAAATAATTTAACTGTTAAATTTATAAACTATTTAGATATGGCATTAGAACATATTTTTGGTGCAAACAGTAACTGAGTGATATATATTATTTATATTTTGCACCATAATATAGGAAAAGTAGCATAAAAATAATATACACATACCTATAGATGTTATGAAGTCTGTAGCTTTTACAGTTCCTACTGATAATGAAGTCTCACTTAAACCGGATAATTGTCCTTGTGCTGAATGATATGCTGGTACATAGAGAAGTCCTAATCCTGCCAAAATTATAAAACCAAATGCTAAACACTTGATAAATGATATTTTCCCTTTAGTATTTCCAACACTGGTATTTATGTTGTTGGTAGGTGGTAACTGCATAGATAATAATCGTATCCTGTCCATCTAAAAATAGATTATGAAAGAAATTATTGTAATAAAATAGCATTGTACAAAAATAATAATTTAGTACGAATTAGTTATAATTTTATACAGTCTTATACAATATATTTTTAGTATAAAATTAATTTCAAATCTATGTCTACATATACCTTAATTATTCGATGTCGAATAGTCGAATAATAGTTTGTATAAAATAGAAAGTAATTATAAAAACAATTTTAAAATAAATTTTATGTAAATTTGTTTTGCTTTGATTTACTTTCTATCTGATAATTAAAAGGTTTTAAATGATAATATTTTATTATTATAAAGTTAAAAAATTTAATAATATTTAGCTTCCAATAATTTATTTATAAAATAATTCAAAATCATTTTTAATAGATACCAT
This sequence comes from Ceratosolen corneri, assembly GCA_030522565.1. Lineage (NCBI taxonomy): Eukaryota > Metazoa > Arthropoda > Insecta > Hymenoptera > Agaonidae > Ceratosolen > Ceratosolen corneri. Next base: position 14,159 of record JAPYYT010002723.1, on the reverse strand, counting down.
TCTAAAATGGATAAACTAAGTTTTTGAAAAATTTTAATAGAAAAATAAAGATAGGTAAATCTGTAGACTAGTATTTATAATATATTTGATTAACAGAAAATAATTAATTTTAAATTACAACTACAATAACTTTGCTTCACACTTTTGAATTTTTATAGAAAATAAAAATTATATATATAAATAGTTATTATACTGTTGCATATACATAGTTATTGATTTAATCAAACTTAGGTAATCTCTTTGTAAATTTAAAAAAATTGTATTTTAAATGTTATACAATTTACTTTTTGTTTATGTAATTTTATTTAATAGGGTTATTTTTATTTTTGTATTAATTTATATAAATATGCTATTGAATCCTTTTGAATTTTTTCACATATTTTGTTAAATTAGACAATATACAAAAGTCTTTAGAAATGTTACAGTATCTAGTATCTATGTAATTTAGAAAACATGATAAAAAAAAATTCATTTCTATATAATTGATATTATATTATAATTTATATAGATTCTAGGCCTCTTAAAAAATAAATAAAATCATTTTTCAAATTATAGACTAATATTAAATTTTATATACTAAAATTTGACAATCAAAGTGAAAAATACATTAAAATTTAAAATTAATTATATTAAAATTATTAAATACAAAATTAAATAATGAAATATCATAATCTGTTAAGAAATCGTATAAACTAAATTAACACAGAAATAATAAACAATAATCATATTAAATAAAATATATATTATACAACATTTATTATACAATTTTTTACAAATATTATTTATTCATAATAAATATAAAATTTTAAAACATATATATTTAAAATTTATAAATGAAAACACCTAAAATTTCTATTGTTTATATTATACCAGAAGTTTAGATTAAATTATTTTTGGTGTAAAAATTATGGATTATTAAATAATAGAATCACTTACAATCTATAATATATCTTAATTCATAGTACATAAGCTTTTTTTTTTTTCATTATTTTGTCATATTATCAACAATGTTATATTTAATTTTCCTTTAATATTGTATTCACCTTTGTATATTTTTATTGTTAAAATAAATAAAAACATAAAATATGTGTTAATAATTATCAAATATACTTTACACATTAAAAATTAATATTAATTAATGAAAGTAAATTTTATTACAAATATAAAAGTGAACTTCACCTTTGACATAAAGAAGCCCAATTTGTACGATTACGTTCTCCATTTACTTCATTATGAAAAGAATCCTATAAAGTAGCATTAATAAATGTTACTATTCAAAATAAAAACAATGTTTCTTATTCTACTTTTATATAAATTAACTATAATAAATGTAATAAATTCTTAAATTTCAATACAAATATAAATAATTTTGTATAATAAAAAATTTATTTAAGTCAATGTATAATATTTATTTAATAAAACAAGTGAATAAACAAAACTAACCATTACTTAGAGACTGAAAATATTTATGGTATAACCAAATTCATTGCAAAAAGCCATTTAATAGTTTTATCCAGAATGCATTTGTATTTTAATTTTTTATAAAATTTCTGTACTCCTTTACCATTTATTATATCTTGTTTTTTTGCAAATGTACACAGCATCTATGCGCTTGCGCACAAATATGCTCTTACTTTTTAGTTAGTTGAGATTAACAGCCATGTTAAAATATAATTAAACACTGCGAAATTGAAATTGATTAATAACTCATATGCTATTATTTATATTTGAAATATAAATATTTAATAATCCATGATCAAATTTTTTCTTTCTCATTCTCTACTAAGTATAAATATACATAGTATAAAATTAGTGTCAAATGTTGCATCGGCAATAATATATATTTGCTTTTTTACATCAATTCTCAGAATTTGTTCTAAAATTATACAAGACCTTCATTTTGGTACTGAATTATCAATATTTTTCAATTTACTAAATATATAACGTAAACATTATTTTATTAAATTAGTGTATTTCAATTTTATTAAATAAGAAATTTTTATTAAATTCGTGAAATTGTGGCTATTTAAATAAATATACATTAATTTTTCATATGCTGAGTTATTTCATAAACTGAAGTAATAAAAATGTATGTTGACATAATAAAAAGAAGACTAATCGGAAATGTATAATAATAATCAATATCTATATTGATAATTTGCATAGTATAAGCTTTAACGAGTACATATTTTAATAATTAAATTAACAATATAAATTGTTATTGATAACCTAACTTCTTATTTTATTATTAGGTTCGCAGGTGGGATAGAGTACTAATTTGCGATAATAATTTTAATTTATCAGAGATTGGATGAAGTTCTCTTTACTGATAATGAGTTATTCTTTTATATTTCTTATTATTATTAAGATGATGAAAAAAAAAAATTCTAAATTGTAATAGATTTAACAAAAATAAAATTAATTTTTTTACGGAAATTTCATATTACCGTTTCACTTTTTAAAACTTAAAATACTATATATACAGTGGTATATATGTACAATATATATATACATAATATATACATAATATATACATATATATATACATAATACATGTATGTGCAATTTATTAGCATAATTTATAACTACTGCGCATTACTTAAGGAATGTGTCATCTGTTTTTGAATTCAGAACTTTTATTATTAAATTCATTATATTTTTGTATGTAATTTAAAAAATTCAAGGTTATATCTAATAAACGTTAATATTTATATTAAGAATTATTAAAAATATTTTTTCTACTTTAATTCTACATTATTAGGAGTTAATCATAAAAATAACATTAGAAACATGATCAAATGTAAAATTAAATAGAATATCAGTATGATAAATAATTAAAGTGGAAAAGGTAATTAAAAATTTCAGTGTATAATTCTATAATAATTTAGTAGATAAAAATGTTTTCAGCTTCAATTATTTTTGTTCTGACAATAAAAATTATACAAATATCTTTTTTCTTTAAATTTTCATTTAACTAAATTTTTTAATAGTATTATCAAAATGATCAAGGCTATTTTGGTGTTTAATAATCATGGAAAACCACGACTATCTAAATTTTATCAATATTTCGTATGTAATTATGATTAATGTAATTTTAAATATTAATATATTATTTTTAATTAAAATTGAATTTATAGAATGAAGACATACAGCAACAAATAATAAAGGAGACATTTCATTTGGTTTCAAAAAGAGATGATAATGTTTGCAACTTTTTAGAAGGTGGTACTTTAATTGGAGGCTCAGATTATAAATTAATTTATCGTCATTATGCAACACTATACTTTGTTTTTTGTGTAGATAGTTCAGAATCTGAACTTGGTATTTTAGATCTAATTCAAGTTTTTGTTGAAACACTAGATAAGTGTTTTGGAAATGTATGTGAACTAGATCTTATTTTTCACGTTGACAAGGTTCATTATATTCTAAATGAATTGGTAATGGGTGGCATGGTTTTAGAAACAAATATGAATGAAATTTTAATAAGAATTGAAGATCAAAATAAATTAGAAAAGCAAGAGGTAAAAGTCAACAAAATTAACTAAACTAAATTAAATTAATGATTAAAATTAATTTTAGTTATACATTACAATCAATTTTATGAAATGTTTAAATATAACTTGCATTTAAATAATTTCATAGAAATCAGAATCTGGAGTTACTTGGTAACTATTTTAAATTCATGTTGATGCTTTGACTTTTTATTTTACTTAAAATTATTTAAATTATTTATATTTAATTTTCCATTTGTAATATTTTCTAAAGTATCTAATTTATAATTTATATTATAGTTATATCTATGACAATAGAAAAACTTTTTAAAATTGGTTGATCATTAAGAATAAAAATTGTTTCAATATTTACAAATTTTATTAATCTTATTAATTTGATGAATAATGAATTTTCTATATATATTAAATTTTTTTTAATATTGTATTATAAAAATAAATATATGAAATGCATTATTAAATTAAGTATATAAATAGAAAATGTTAGGTAATTATACATTTCATTAGCTTTTCAAATAAATATTTGAAAAAGTATGTTTTACTGAATATAAGCGTTTTTTTTTATATTTAACTTTTTTGATGATTATATAATTGAATATTTTACTTAATATAATTTCTTTTAATACCAAATATCAAATATTTGTGAATGTATATAAAATATGAAATGTATAAATATTGATTAACAAATATTTTGAAATATCAAATAAAATTTCATATTTATATTTGTTTATTATATTTAAATCTAAAATTATTTTGTATTTAGAATTATTTGTAGAATTAATTTGATTTCATGTAATTTGTATATAGGCTGGAATTACAGCAGCTCCAGCACGTGCAGTATCAGCTGTAAAGAATATGAATATACCACAGCAAATCAAAGATATGAAACTGCCTGACTTACCACAAGCAATTAAAGATCTTAAATTCTAACTAGTGTTAATTACTAAACATATTTTCATACTATTATAGTTATAGTAATATATTTTTCTTTACAAAACTAATTAGTCTACTTATGTTTAATTTTTATATTTATAGTATATATTTCGTTATATACAGTTTTATATGATCACTAATATTTAATACTTTATTATTACTTATCCAAATATATGAAAGTAATTTTTAAAACTTTAATTCTTAGAATTATATAAATTATATTATATTACACAGAGGTAAATGAATTTGTAAGGATAAGTCACTAAAATAAATTTTTTTTTGAAAAGAGGCAACTCAAACTTTCAATTTAATAAATGTAATATATAGTGTTATTGTGTATACAATATTAAATAAAAATAACCATTAATTTTATTAACATATTTTGAATATCTCAAAATACTTCTACATAAAATGTATAATTAACTATATTTTATTTATATAATTACAATTTTAATTTTATATAAAATATTAGTGTTTATTAAGCATTTTATACTTAATAAATTATATTTTATAACTTAAACATTTAAACTGAATGAAAATATTTTGAATAAGTATTGGCTAATCCACATTAATATTTATAATATTCTTTTTACTGATATTTTTTCGAATATTCAATAGAAATTATAAATAATTACTAATACTTTTACAGTTATGTTAAGATCACAGACTATTGCTTGCATACAGTTAAAAATCTACATTTATAGCTTTAAACATCACTGGAATTATTTTTTTACATTTGTTTCATTCCTAAGCGATGTCCAAATATAGCCTGTTCCTCCTTCCGTGAGTATGGGAGGATAAGGGCTATTTTTTAATTTATAGTAATCTGATGGTGCATGCATTATGAATTCCATGTATTCTAATTTGCGTGGTAAATCTTCTTCTGGGCCAATAATATATGTTTCTGGACTAAATCCATTTTCTGGAGGTGGGCTGCAATATCAGACAATAAGACAGTAGTGAAACATTACAGGACAATAATAAAAGATATTATCTAAAGTCATAGTATATAAGTATGTCAAAAATTAATATATAAATATATAATAACTATATTTTTTAAATATTTTAAAGTAATTGTATAAAATATTGTTTTAATATTATAATAAATAAATTATTTATTCTATTTGTTGTAGATGTAAAAATGAAAAATTAATATACGTGCATATTGTTTTATTGCATGTTTATTTTTGTAAGCTCTAATGGTTATTTTTACTTTAAAAATCAATGTAAGAAAATTCTTCTGCAAATACTTTTATTTTAAATAAATATTTTTTGCTTACATAATAATAAAAAAATTTACCTAGCTGCAGTAGGTAAGAGCCATGTAATTGCTGCACTTTTTTCACAATACTGATCAGTAAGTAAACCACGAATTTGAGCATAATATATACCACCATCAATATCTTGCATTGATACTATATCACCAATTTGAAAATAGGAGCCTTTGTAAAAAACAAAACTAGTTGTTACTGGTGTTGCTGTTGCTAATGGAGATTTCATTGGCTAAAATATATAGTAAAAGATTATTATTATTGAACAAACTTACATAATAAATTATATTTATATTATTTTATTTATTAAAATAAAATGTGATAAAGTTTTTTTCTTCATATTTATATAATATTGTTATATATTACAAAATAATAATATTCAAAATTGTATAATTTATTTACAATTAATAAGATACAAGATATTTTATTAGTTAAAATTAATACAATTTATGATGAGAATTCAAGACAATATATTTATTACAAAATATAAAAACTATTAAATTATTATTGTATAAAATTATATATATCATTAATACATTATATTTCTGAATATTAATTGATATTTACATTGAATTTTTTATCAGCAAATCAAAATATATAAATAGTTTGATTGAATTTTGTTTTTCTTTCTTTAATATTTTATATATTATAAAAAACATTTCTTTTTTAATATTAATTATTTTTAACCTACAGTTCAAAATGTTATATATAAGTTAATTTTAGAATATTATATAAATACAAATAAATAATGAAATTAAATAGATTAGTTAATACCATCTTTTTAAAAATGTGTCTGCGACCTTTTCCCTTAAGTATATTTTTAACGTTATGTGGTTGACTAAGAGTCTTATTAACCTTGCCATTGTATCTGGTAACGCGTGTACTTTTGCGTGCAGGTTTTGCCAACTGCTCCAGCTGTTGGTTATCATCATCATTATTATTATTTTGTTGCAGAAGTATATTTGACTGTTTGTGTTCAAGACAATAATTACATACGTTACCGACCACCGTTGCATGCCACAACGGGGTCTCCTGGCTTCCACATTTTACGCACTCCGGTTTCACGCCCAGTGGCATTCGATTAAATATCTATACTTTCTATACAGACTTACTTATATTTACTGTCATTAAGTAATAACATTTATTCATAAATATTGGTAAACATATTATTTGGTTATTATAATTGTCGAAACAAAAGAAAACATTTTTGAGGTGCGTTTTTGCTAGTATAAGCAATTATATTTATTTGCAGTAAACTGTCGATACTAAATATGTCTATGTCTGATGTAACTAAATTTGATTTATGCATCCAACTTTTTATGATTTTAAAAACTGCACAAAATATTAACTTTAATTTCCACATTCTACTTGTGAAAAATCATCATCTATTCAAGTTTTTTTTAATGTTTTAAAAACAAATTAAAATAACGTATGAATGTTTAAATGTCAAAATTTTAATTATCAAATACGTACATGGTTAAAATAAATCAATTTACATTTTACCAATTTTATATAATTTCTGCGTGATAAAACTGATCCATACATATTTTACGTTCGAATAATAAATATTAATTCAATTATATGACATTTATTACTTAATGAAATTATGAGTTTGTTCAATAATTATTATCTGATATAAAGTACGGTTAAGAATCCGCATTTCATCAGTTTAGTCATATAAAGCGCGCTGTGTTTTGAAAAACCATGATAGGGTTGTAAAAAATAAGATAATTGTACAATATTTGAAAAATAAGACACAAAAGTCGTATATTTATACGTTTCATTGATTTTTCATTTAATTTAAATAAATCACAAACAGACTTATAAATAGTTTATATATATTCAAAAATAATAGTGATAAAATAGAGATTTAAGCAACTGATGCTAAAATTATGGACCTATGTAGAATTAAATTTATATTAAATTTAAATTAATTAGACTTAACTTTATTAATATTTAATTCTTGGTTTTATTAATATTCAATTGCTAATTTTATTAATATTTAATTATTTATTCTATTAATATTTAATTCTTAATTTTATTAATATTTAATTCCTAATTTTATTAATATTTAATTCCTAATTTTATTAATATTTAATTCCTAATTTTATTAATATCATATTAATTTTATAATTCTTGAATTTTAATTCTAAATCCTAATTTCTGTCTTTTTACATTCGTTTTAATGGAATAATTTTGAAAACATCTGAAATATTACTCAATTTTCATTTAGATATAAAGAATATTGATTTTTAAAAAAGACATTGAAAAACTGAAAAATTCTTTTATATCAAGCTTAGTTTTTATATCAAACTAAATGAAATGATAATTTTTTATAAATATAACAATTATTAGATAATTCATTAAATTTAATTATAGTTTTTACTTGTAAAAGTTGGATTCTGTTTTATCAATACTGTTTAGAGCTAATTATGATATATTATTTTGTTGAATTATGTATTTACTTTATTATTTTTTTTATTACTTTATTTATCTTTATTTATCTTCCAGAAAAAGTATTTTCACACTAGTTCTGTGTTAAGGATGAAAATGAAGATTCCATTATCAAATACCTTGTGGTTACGAAACAATAATTCTGAATGAGCTCAAAATTCTTGATAGTTTATGTAAATTTGCCATTTTTATTATATTTGCTAAATGGAAATTTTAATTATAGTTATAATAAGCCCTGTATTAATTTTATTATAATATTAATTTGAACTATATTTTAAATTTCAAATTAAATTACTTCTAAGAAAAGAGATAGTCTTACTCTACTTTAACAGAATATCGTTTTATTAATTACTTACTAAGTTTAAGCATTTCTTTTTTAGTATTGTAATATGCTTTTTTGTAAACAAACCTATGTTAGTGTTAATAATAACAAAACTGACGTAAAGGCACATTTTCATTATATTTTAATGAAGTAGAAATTACTCTGACCTAATTACTTTTCGGATTCATTCTACTCTATAAATACTTACGTTAATTCTAGATAAATTGAATTTGCATTTTTGCAGCATATATTCTGGATTATTTTATTATTCCTATATTTTATTACCTGAAATTAAATTTTTCTTATTTCTTTATTTAAATTTAAATTCGTAGATGTGATATTCAATGTAATTAAAATAATTAAAAATTTGTATCTATATTTTATGATTAAGTCGGATCTGTGTTATGTTTGAAAATAAACAAAACAATGTCCGAATTTATAAAAAATAAATATTATATATCTATCTAATAAAAATGTATTAAAACTAGTTATTATAATATGAATATTTCTCTATTTTTAATTTTATTATAAATATGTGTGTATTAAAAAAATTATTAATAATTACATTCATAGATTTGTGCAATAATTTAATACGATTCGATTAAACTAATAACAGCCACATTTATAACCTATCTAGATATTATTATAAAGTCATTAAACCTTATTTATATAAATGGAGTAAAATATATAAAATTTATCTATATTAAAGCTTGTTTTGATTTTTTGGACGATTGCATTATTTTAATGATCATCGTGCATATTGTTAATTATGTCGCACGATTGCTTTTTTCAACACACTGTAATAATGCAATGGAAAAAAAAAAAGAACAACGCAGTTAACAAAAAATAGAATAAACAAAATACAAGCTGAAAGAGATGAAAAATACAATATTCTGTTATAGCTTATATTGATCCAACAATTCGACTGTAATGTAATTCTTTTTATGATTTTTATAATTATTGGTTAATATTGGACTTATTGGATAATCCGCCTATTTGATAATATTTTAATATATGTTATTTAAACGATGTATAATGGAAAAGTAACGTGAGAAAGTAAAATATTTGAAGTATATAATTCGAAGGCCGCTATATATACTCTGTGAAAACAAGTTCATTCGTCTATTTTTAAACTGTATACTTTTTATTAATTATACGTGTATTTAACGTTTCTTATTTTATTAATTTTATTTAAATCATTTTATAAACCGTCGGGGGAAATTTTAATACAAATGACATTGTATTATTATTTTATAATATACTATATCTATGAATATAAGTATCTCTTCACAATTTCATTAATTACCTTTAAAATTTTATATGCATTATATTGTATGAAAAATTAAAAAACGCTATTAGTAATCTATACGGATTACTATAATTTATGAACTATGCTGAAATATGCATATAACAAATATGATTCATGAACTTTATGCATTATATATTATTTAATATTTTCAATAAATAAGATTAGACTTTTTAGAAAATATATAAATTAATTTATACGAAAGCAAAATAAGAAATTATTGTACTATAAAAAAATGAATGTGTATAATCTAAGGTTAAACTGTTCAAGTTGCAGTGTGAGCCTTTTAATAATTTATTGCTGCAGTTTGAAAAATTGCAAATTTGGCGTTAAAATAAAAGGAATATTCAGTTTTCTGTATCTTGCGAGAATACACAATATTTTTAAAAAAATCATCATCTATTTTCGTCTGTATAATGTTTTTATAATATTTACATCTCATATTTATTTTTTGTGAAGAAAAACATAATTTTGACATTAAAATACTATTAAACTTTTATATAATCTTTTGTTTTCATCTTTCGGTCTCTTCTTATGCCTTTACATCAGTAATTTGTAGCGCATTTTTCTAATCTTTGCCATATTTTTGAATCATTACACAAAGATTTTCATTTGATCTCGTGATTTCGGTTAATGTTTTCATGTGTTTTTTTCTTAAAAAAAGATGATCATCAAATTTTTTATTTTTAAATTTTGTAGTGATTTCTTAAACTAAACTTCATAAATAGTTTACTTATACATTCATTTCTGAAAAATCCACAATTAATAATTTTTTATACATTATTTATTTAAGTATACTATAAGAGTGCTAAATTTCACCACGAGTAGTTTCATTTTTTTTTATCTTTCACAAAAACTTTGTGAATTTAAATTTTCATCAATAATTTATTAATATTTTTAATTTATTTGACTTACATAATACTAAAGCAAATACACATATGTGATCACATTTTCTCACATATATACCATGTACAGTCGCACATGCAATTATTATTCATTTTGTTAATGAATAATACGAAATCAATTAATTTATCAATTAAATGTAAATTTAATTTCTTAGCTGTGTGTTGTTAAACTTTTAATTAAATAAATAGGATTATTTATATAATTAAGTTCTATGTTCTATTGAATAGTAAAAAAAGATATAATTATTCTTCTAACTCTATCTACATTTTAACTCTATTTAAAATTGTACACGCTCGGTCAATAATTTTAATGAGTTTAATAGCATTTGTTACTTTATCGACTTTTAAATTATAATTTTAAATCGAGAATTTATCATATTTAATAATTCAATGTAATCAAATTCAATAATTTTATTAATCAATGCGTTTAGTAAAAAATTAAATTAATTTTTTGTTGAATTCGACATATTTTTTTAAACCAACCAAAATTATTTTTTAAATATACTGTGCAAGAATAAGCCCGATGTGTTAACTCTCTCAAAGATGTCTTGTGGAAGAGGCAGATAGTGGAAAGGAAGAGTTAGCAGGAATAATTAAAACAATACTGTTAATAATTAAGTATAAAAAATTTATTTTATTATTGTATTTTCTACATTTATTGTATCTTAAAATTTAATATTGTCTTTTTTAATGAGAAATAGTTTATTAGTTTTAGTTTTGGAATACCTCCAAATGATAATCAGTTGTAAACTGATCTTCGTTAAGATGCAACTGGATTTTAGTTTTATTTAAATAATTTATCATGTAAATTATTTTTAATTTATTTTTATAAAAGGCTAACTCTCTTTATTATCTTATAACCTTTACTTTATATCTTACACTTCTGTTCTTACTATGTCCACTACAATACTATCGATACATGGCTGATGCAGTCACATTTACGCGTCTTGTAAAATAATTGAATGAGAAAGAAATTAACGATTGTAAATACTTAAAGAGCAAATAAAATTTCATTTCACTAATATTATAAATGCTTGTTCCTAAGTAGACTTATAGATTTATTGTCATTTGTTTATAACTAATTTTATTGCTTGGCAACTATTCGTCAACTGAGCCGATGCTGAGCTCTGCCCATGATGGTATGGTGGAGAGGTAGTTAGTGGAAGGGGAGAGATAGTAGGGTAAAAGGAAATGAAGCCACAGAAATCGAATGTAAAACTGTAAAATGGCGTTTATTGAAATGAGATGGAAAATATATGAAAATATAATGCAGTTTTCGTCTTGAGTAATATGTTCCTTGTGGTCGCAATATTCAGGCATAAATTGAATGCCGCTAAGTTCGGATTGGGTCTATTAATTGTTGACTGCAATAATTATTCTAATATAATAATAGTTGTTGATTGTAGATGAGACTACTGGAATACTAGATGAGACCTTATTTTATCAAGTAATTATAGTGATGCTGGGCCTGCTTGTCTTACTATTTATTTATTACTTACTGGGATATTGTAATTGACTATCTGTGCATGCAACGTTCAATTATTAATTAAACACTGCTACAACCGCTCTCCAATAGTGTGTTAGTAGCTACTTGCCTTACTTGCTCTCTTGCTTCTCCTCTTTTACTTCGTTTCGTAAACGAAATCCAGGATGTTGTCGGATGCAGGGTTCAGTCGTAATTTGAACACCTCATAGCCGTGGTCCAGTTGAGGAGTAGCAGCGGCAGCGTGGCTGAAGATGAAGGCACCGTTCAAATCTGTTGAACGCCGCAGGCCCATATATTTCTTTATGTAATTAGCAGCGACTAGGCACCAGCGTCAAATTAAAGCTTCACTGTAATAACCTATCACTTAACAAACATAAACAGTCATTGCCAGCTCAACCACAGGCAATCAAACAAGGACGAACAGAGCATGCTAAAGACCCGACGAGACCAATCTCCAAACTGATAGTGCTACCCGTTATGGATTATCAGGAAGACAATCAGGAAGTAGTTGCTGATGGCGGTCGAAATATTAAAAATTCTTTGTATTCTGAATAAGTTTTTAATACGAAAGCTTTAATCCTCCGAGTTGCATTTTGCCCCTTCAAGCTTCCGTCGAGCTCAAGTCAGAAAGCTGGCTCATACAGTGATGTTTTACTTCTCTCCGCAACAAGCAGTTGATAAATATAGTGTATTGATCGTTCATTTTTCACTATGAACTTCGGTTCGTCGATGTCAATTTTTGGAAACTGAGTTTTCCAAAACACATAAAAGTATGTACAAAAGTGGCAGCGGCAGTATTCTCGATACATCAAGGATTTAATAGCAAGCGACGTAAAAATATAAGTATAACATCTACGAAATATTAGCAAATAATTTACAGAGGTGATTTTACCTTATAATAAATACTAATAATTCTTTGATTATAAAATACCAAGTAAGTTACAAATTTATAAACACTCTAGTTAGAGATACTCGCAAAAAATTCATTAAAGAAAGATTTTCATAACGATTAAAGAATATCTATTATATAAGAATTAATAGATAGAATATATTCTTATATAAAGTTAAAATTTATTAAGCATTTTTAAAGTTAAATATAAGGCTAGTTACTTAAAGAAACTTGAATAATTTATTGAACTATTTGCTGCTACAATTGAAATTCTAATTCAAAGAATAAAAATGTAATAATTTAATTTATAAATTATTAAAATAAAAATCAGACTCATCTCAATACTACTCAACGACTACGGTTAGTAGCGATGAAGGTGACCAAAACAAAGTTCATCTTCATATGACGCGACCAACAATGGTTATTAACATCAAAGGTGACTAAACTAAAATCAACTAATTACAAGTCATATGGTGAGTGTGAATGATGAACATCGCGACGTTCAACTTACAACTGACCGCTGTAACAATGACTGCCAAATTTAAAAGCAAAGTAATTAATTCTTTTAAACAATTCATCAAGCTCCGATTTCCTCTGCAAATATCCCAACATTTAATTTACAATTTACTATCAAAATAACATAAGAAATTTTCTAGTTATTATAAGTACAACTAAATTTTAATATAACATTCTTCATATTATTTTCAATAAACGCTCTTACAGTTACCTACAATTATCAAAAACTTTCTTTCGATGCTTGTGCTATCACTCCTCTTCCACTATCTGTCTCTCCTCCTAATCATCTTAAGAGAGTTTACAGGTCGAGTTAAATCCCAAACTTTTCATTTAGGTATATAGTTGTGTATATAGTAAAAATAATTTATAGTGTGTTAAATAAACTGTATAACATTGTTTACAATTTGTAGTATGTTGATACGTTTCTTATCTTATACTACATATATATATGAGTATGTGTTCGGGCGTCACCCCGAGTGTGAAATTTCAGATAGTGGAAGGGGAGAGATAGCAGGGAGTAAAATAAGAAAGAAAATTAATGTAATCCGGATAACGTAATAACAAATAA
>JAPYYT010002722.1:0-16174 GCA_030522565.1 Ceratosolen corneri | reverse complement strand
GGGATTGAGAAGAGCAATCTAGTGAAGCTTCGCATTATTCGTCACTGCAAGAAAGCGCCCAGCGACATGTCCAAGACTGCCACTGTTCCTCCATCCGGGTCCGTTGGCACTTGAGTTTTATCGATTCCAAATATATGCTTAGATTACTAAGTATATTATTACTTACAGTGCTGACGGCGTGGCACATGCAGTCTAATTTATGTATATCTGCCCGTTCCCTTGAGGGGTGCGGTCATTGTTCAGTAGGTATCTTTGGTAGTGGAAAGTTTCAGTGATTCGTTTATAGCTAATTACTTTGCTGCGATTGGCGCCCTTGGAAGGGCATTGCTGCGCATTAGACGAAGCTTCAATCTTTGTTAATATTTCGACGTGATTCGGTATATCGGCCATATGGTGATCAAAAGGTTACACTAGAGGTCCTAATTTTAAGTATGAGAGTCGTGAAGGTCAGGTTGTGACCAGTAAGGTACACTTGCAACTTATATTCGTAGTCGTGGTCACTTTTGGCTCATTTGGCGACCATAAACAAGTTCGAATTTCTAGGGAATTTTCGAACAATCATGTATTATTAAGAGACGCTAGAGACTCCAACGGAATCTCAAACAGAATTCTCAATCTGAAGTACGTTCAGTCGTAAGTGTATCGAAGGTTTTTGAATAGTTTTTGAGTACTGACAAGGCATAAAAAATCAACATTCTTCGTATTTACAAACTCATATTGAATGTACTTGAAATTGTTCCAAGGGATCTACCATAACTTTTAACAAATAGATAGTATATATATATATATATATATATATATATATATATATATATTCTATCTATATTTTTTCATATATAAAGTTATATAATATAATAGATGACTACGTCAAATAGATTATTGACAGATTTATTAACGTATTTAATTGATATTTACATTTTTAAATATGGCAGAGTCTGAAAAATACTTTATTATTCTATAAAATAAATATTGGACTTAAGTGGATTTACGTGATCTATCGACAACATATTGTCTGAAATAAAAATTACTATCTTTACTAAAAAAAACCTATCATTTTCAAAAAATATATTTGTAATTATATATCTTTCCCAATATCCCAATATTATATTTATAATTTATACTTACACATTGGAATAATAATGTACAATGCAGCACTATCGTTTACTAAATTTTATAGAATTTTATAGGATATGGGACTGGTATTATATATTTTTTTAATATCAATAGTAGTGTAATTTTATAAGTAATTGATATATTTCATTCATTTATTGCTTTTCATAAATATTTATGGAATTATTAAAATTAAGTTATAATCAACGTGTTCTTATATTTTGTAAAAGTTCATATTTACTTTTATCATCAATTCATGATAATATACATGTAATCGAATTTTTTAAAAAATAGTTATTAACTACACAAACTCAACTATTTAATTTTAAATAAATTAGATTTACAAATTTGTTATAGGTACAAAAAGTTCCCCGAGACGAAGTAGAAAAAGATTTGGAATTTCTGGGCTTAATAATCCTTGAAAACAGATTAAAGAAGCCAACGACGAAAGTAATAAACGATCTAAGGGATGCTAACATTAAAACAGTTATGATTACCGGTAACTGAGTTTAATATTTTTTCGTCTTTGCATTTCTTCTGCGCGTTATCATATTATTCGAAATGCATATAAATTTGCAGGAGATAATATTCAAACAGCTATCAGTGTCGCCAAAGAGTGCGGAATTTTGTCATCCGAAGAGACGGTAATAAATGTATCCGTTTTTCCAGCAAAAGATAAAAATAAACTTGAGATATACTTCAATGTACAAGGAATTCCGCAATTGGTATCAAATTTTATTATTTTTACGTTACTCATCACTAATGGTATTACGTTTATTCACCAAATAGTACCGAAGTAGTATATTTATGATGTAATTTAGTTAAAAGACAATAACATTCAATATAGTCAAAACACACATTAAAAATTTTAATTTCCATTAAGTTTATGAATCAGCTTATTTTAGATACGAATTGTTAAGAACCGATTTTATTACTAATTAAAAATTAATCTTTAGAGCCTGAAAAGTCATAAATGGTGTAGGTTTTAATGTATTTTTTTTTAAATATTACGTTGAAGTAGATATAAGCATATATTTATAAGTGAATCATATAACTGTGTGCATGGGTAAGTAAGTAATATCTACGATTTGTATTAAATGAAAATTAATTATCACATTTTAAAAATGCATTATTTTCATATGGTTAAAGTGACTTTAATAAGTACATAAAACTATCGTTGCCTTTTTTTTCTTTCTTTAAATAATTTAATTTATGTTGCAATTTAAATAAATACGTAATGAATTTTATGATTTACGTTCAAATTGAAATATCTTCACTTTATTATAGGATAAGAAACTAAAGTCAATAACGTTGGATGAACTAGAGCTGGGAAATTACACAAAAAATTATAAATTTGTTTTGACGGGTGATACCTGGCAATTATTGCGAAAATATTACACAGACATTCTGTCGAGGATTTGCACCAGGGGAGTAGTCTTCGCAAGAATGAGCAGCGATCAAAAACAACAGCTGGTAATGGAATTAATTCAACTGGGTTATTACGTTGGTTTGTATCTATTTGTTCTCTTATTTACAAACATTTTTTTATCTTCATTAGTTATAACATTATCATAATTCGACTGAATTGATTTAATACATTAATGTCAATAAGCGTTCTACAATTTATTAATAAAATTTGTATATAAATTTTAATTCTTTATATTTTGAGACATTTGTAATAAAATGGTTAAAATATTTCAAACCGTTTGTTTTTTACATTATAACTATTTCATAAAGATTTTGAAATTCATTTGTATACGCTATATTTATGTATTTTTTTTTGAAAATAAATAATTGAATGTCGCGAATAAAACAGAATTTTCGTTAGTGTAAACAATAGCTCACGATTTAATTAAATCTCTTTAAAATGCAAAATTGTAAAATAAAAGTGTAATGCAATTGATTAATTTTCAAAAATATTTTTTAATAATTAAATTACATATTTTAATTTTTATATTGTACAATTTTTTAATATTTTATCTCATAGCCACTTATACTTTACTCTTAATTTACAAATCAGTAACTTCGTAATTTACACATGCAAAATGGTAATGTTAAAATATTAATTCATTCAATTAGATCTTTTATCTGTCATACTTTGAGTTGATAATACACGAAAATATTTTTTGAAATATAAACATCAAACACAACACACAATTTATTGTGAATTTATTCATACACCAAATGGCCAATTTTAATATTAATACTTCTTGAGACTAATTTTTTTTAATGTAAATAATAGTATCGATTTAATCAAATTATATTGCTCTTAGCAATGTGTGGAGATGGTGCGAACGACTGTGGCGCATTAAGAGCAGCTCATGTTGGAATTTCACTTTCCGAGGCAGAATCGAGGTAGACAGTTTATATTATCAGACATACTTCAACTGCTATAATGTAACAAAAACTAAAAGTTATAATTAATTAAAAATTAAAGTTTGATTATTAGCTTTTTGATTTTTACAGAATTTCAGCAGCTTAATATACATTTTTACTTATCGATAACAATATTGCATAATCAATTGTGCGAACAATTGATTCGACTGAACTCTCATTCTTCATCTTTCATAAATTTTTCTAATTGGATATAAAGATATACTTAAAGGGTTACTTTAAGATTATTTAAAAAAAAAAAAAAATCCATTTGTGAGAATTATAAGCCACGCAAAGACAGAAAAATCTTTTAATTATATTGATGAATTATTTTACAGTGTTGCCAGTCCATTTACTTCACGAAACCCGGACATCACTTGTGTATCAACAGTCATACAACAAGGTCGCGCCGCTCTCGTCACTTCCTTCGGTATCTTTAAATTTACTGTTTGCTACTCACTGACGGAATTTATCAGTACAATAATTCTGTACTCTATCAGCTCTAATTTTACGGGAATGCAGTTTTTCTACGTAGATGTGCTGCTTTTTGTCAATTTCGCTTTTTTCTTCGGCAAGACCGAGGCGTACGATAAATGTTTGGCTAAGGAACCACCAACGTCAAGCCTCGTTAGTTTCATTCCGCTGTTTTCACTCACCATTCATACTTTAATAATAGCGATTTTTGAAATTATTGCTTTTTATACAGTGCAACAATTAAATTGGTTTACACCCTTCTTTGCCACGAACGAATTCCTTTACGATTGCTACGAGAACTATTCAGTATTCTGCTTATCCACTTTTCAATATGCCATGATAGCTATAATTTTCTCGCGAGGTAAACCTTATAGAAAATCCATTTATACAAATAAATGCTTAATTTTTTCAATAATCATCCTGTCAATTGCCAATATTTATATAACTTTATATCCAGCTCAATGGGTTATAAACTTACTTGAGCTAAAGATGCCACCAGTTTATAATTGGAGATTCGTTATCATTGCTCTTGCACTGATAAATTTTTTGTTATGCCTTGGATTTCAGTCTTTTGTGGTAGAATATGTCATTCAAAAAAAGATTAAACCCAGATTTTACAAACCTGAAAATTCAAAGAAAGCCTTCTTATTGATAGAATATGATTTAAAACATAATCCAAATTGGCCACCAATTAGCACAGAACTTCCAAATTTACCAATTACACCAAGTTATGAAAATATTGTAAATTCAACTCAAAAAGCAAATATTGCCAAATCAAATATATCGGTTAATATTGTGAACGAAAATAAACAAAATAAGCAAATGAATCAAATTTGCACAAAAAATGGCATCGACAACTTAGCATTTAAGAATGACTCAACTGACAATGAAATTGATAAAATGTGATATTTTAAAAAGTAATTCATTGAGAAAGAATTTCAATTGTAGTAACATATATATGTAGTTGCTTTAAATGTATTAATTACTAATAATTATGTAAAATACATATGGATTATTACATCAATGTATTATTTTAAAGACTATATAGATATAGACTATATAGATATATAGATACATATTTTATTTAAATATGTAATAAAACTTATAATTACCTAACTCAGTCATTTATTATGTTTTTCAATAATAGACTTGTCCGTTCATGAAATAAAATAAATTACAAATCATTAATCGAGAATTCCGTTCATCTTCAGAATCCATTATTTGAATGGTTTTTGCATTTTCTGAAATAAAAAATGTAAATTTGTATAAATAAACGGAATGTATTGTAAACACACGTAAATCAATAAAAATGTTTTCCCTGTACTTTTTAAAATTATTATTTTTAACAGAAACTATAATATCAGTATTCTTTACCAATGATAGCGTCATGATTTTGTTTTAATTCATTTTGTATCCAATGTCTGTATTGTAACACAACTTTGTTAAGCATGTGAATTGTGTTGTTATTAATTTTATTTTTAAGTAACAAAGCGGGAAGTGATTTGATAAAATCTTTAAAAGATGCTTCACTATAAAATTCAATAATTATATTTTATATACATTTATATAGAATTATATTTATTACAAAATGTAATATTTGTTCATTTATAAATATTTATTTTACCTATGTAAATATTTTAAATTATGATCCACTGTAATTTCTGTAAGAATCATAAATAATTGTATTTGGAAATCATGATTTGTTTGATATAAATAAGCATTTATAACACTTTTCAAAACATTTCCCAATGAAATATTGTTTTTGTACCAAATTTCATTTGCTTCTATTAATAAAATTCTTAACACTTTTATTAAACAAGAAACTGCAAATACTTGGCTATTCATCCAATTATCGAGGTTATCTATTAAATAATTAATATATTTATAAATTACTTTAATATATAATGTACTAAAATTCAAATAGTGATCTTTACCTATGATAAATTGAAGAATTACAGAACTTAAATGCCGATCTAAATAAATTTTTGTATTATTGTGTATTGTAGTAAACCAAATATAAATATAACATAAAGTTAAATTCTGCTCGAGACAATTTTCTGAAGAATTTATTCTAAACTCTTCTTGAGATTTTTTAATTTCAATGTTACACTTTTGTTGTATATAAGGAAATTCGTGAAGGAAATTTTTAATAAAAATACTTTGAAATTTATTTTTATACCACATACTAGACAATGATGTTCCTCTTTCTTTTTCAAATACTTTTATATATTCAATAATTGACTGAATTATATTTGTTATACATTTCAAAATAGACACTGCTTCAATCGAAATAGGAAGTTGAATATTAATAGAGCCATTCTGTCTTGGACACACTTCTAACCAGCTGTCAAACATTAATGGCATTAACGATTCAATATAATTTTGCAATGAATCTAGATCTAAAGATCTATTCACTTTATTATAAGATCGAATATTTTCAAAATGAATTGAACAGGTTTGTAAACAATTTGAAGAATAAATTGAAAACATATCATTATCTTTGACATGATAAACTTTTGAATGTATTGGTGAGTTTCTCTGCATACTTTTTCTATTCTGGACAATTGATAACATAAATTGTTGTAAACTATTTAAAACTTTTATTCGCCATTTTATGCTAGTATTTTTCGAATTCAATTTTGTTATTAATTGTCTACCTGGCTGAGCTTGTGTTTGTAGTTTAGAAATCATACCCAAAAAATACAGCAAAATTTTATGACTATTACTTGCAAGAAAACTATTGCAATGTTGAATTAATATATCAAGAAATAGAAGAGAATCTTCCATTATATGCTGATCAATATGAGTCATTGCACAAGTTAAATATGAAATTAAAATATTGCAAAATGGAATTAATTGGTCTTTTGAAACAGCATTTAAAATAAAATTTAAAGCTTTTAAGGATTCTCTGCGAATGACCTTTTCTTTATCAAGAATTAAAGCTGAAATTCCTTTAAGTAATTCACTCAACTGAACATTTAGTACATTAACTGTATGCTGTGATACAATTTCTTTCAATTCTCTGATTGCATCTTGTCTCACAGATGAATTATAATGCTGTAACCTTGTTAAAAGATCCTAAAAATTTTTAAAAGTTAATTTATAAATATTGGAATTTATTATATTTAAATATTTAATATGTTCACACTAATAATTAAAAAAAAAGATCTATATTTATTTGTTAAACATTTATTTTATGTACCTTAACATTTAGCTTTCTACGACTAAGAATCTGCGTCACATCTTGCTGTTTTAATTGTTCACGAATTATAATTTTTTTTACTTTAAAATTTGTATCTGTAATATTTAATCCTTTTGGTAATTGTTTAGATCCTTTAGTTTTTAGTTTAACTTTAGCTTTTTCTGACTTTAACTGCTTCTGATGTTTGTGATTTTTGCCCATAATGACAACTTTATTAACAATGCTATATGAATGATAACATAAAAATGAATTATTTATTCAAACATTATATATGCTTTATACATGTTTAATTTCTATGACTAAACTTTATTATATTTATTATATAAACATTAATGAAAATATTACAAATACTTACTATTATAATTGTATTACAAAAATAAGTGATAAAATACATAAAACATTTGAATGTATTAAAAATATCTAAATTATCTTAAACAATTTTTTTTCTTAAAATAACAATTAGTTAAAATTAAGATATTATACTTATTATGCAGATTATAGTTAGCAATTGTTAATGTGTTAAGAAATTTGAATTAGAAATAATATTTTGCCACACACGTGCACGGTCAATATATTTGGTAAAAATTAATAGTTGAAATCCATTTTCAAGATGGCGCCACTTAATGCATTCTAAATATTCATGTGCATGTGTATGGTTTATTTTACCTGAGAACATATAGTTTTCAATTATATTTTATTGATTCTATGGGGCAGTATAAATAATGTTTTTCCTGCCGTATTCCACTTCACTAATCTGTTGATAAATTTGAGTACTAGACGATAATAAAATTATAGACCTATATAATACTAAAATTTTTTAAAGTATCAATTTGAAAATCTAATTATAATGTCAAACTAAATATTAACAAATTATTTCAAAAGTAAATAAACTTGAATTATTGAAAAATATTTGTAATCCTTAATTTTATTTATATTACTAAAAGATTCACCCTAACCATATCAATAAGTAAATGAAGGTAGACTTATGTCACGCATGCGCACATTATTTTAATTTAATTACCTAACAGCGGTAAGCACAAAAGTTATTAATTAAAAATTTTTAAATCCAAACAGTACTGATTTTTTGATAGTAGAAACAAAGTAAATGAATGTATAATAAACGTATAAGCAGTGTATAACCAATTATATAATATATACCATATAATTAAGCATTTTTTATAGATAATTATTTATAAAATTTTGTGTGCACGAGAAGTTAAAATAATGTTTCGTTTATGTTAATGCTGAAATTGTACTTGGATTTCCTGTGGATATATATTATAAAGATAACCATGATTACGGTACATAAAATAGTATCACTAGTAGATTTCTTCTATGTCTACATGTGGTACAAATGCTTTCAAACATTAAAAATAAAAATATTAGTACATTTTGTTATCATTGCAGATTTAATAATATCGTGTTTTAATCTAATCATAACTTATGACCATTTAGAAATGAGTTTATAATTTAAAATAATCTGTTTTATTTAATTACATGAAGTACGTAGTAGATATCCTAAATACATAGAATTTGAAGGGCAAAGTGAAATAAATAAATAGTTCAGTATGCTATCTATACACTAATAATTAATATTTTTTACGCTGAAGTTTCTCATTTCTTCTATTGATCTAAAATCTAACGGGTCAAAGTGTCATCGAAATGAAATTAAAATTTTTTGCTCAAATTTTTCTTCCCTTCCTTCATATTCATTATGAGAGAGTTAAAGATGGGTAAAGAACGAGAAAATTATGAAATGGTGGCTGAAGAAAAAGAGGAATCGAAATATGAAGAAAGACGATGATGAAGACGAATTATAAGACACGAAGTATATGGTACGCAAGTAAGCAAGCCTGCAGGAGCTGGAAAAGGGAAGTAAAGGAGAAAGAGAAAGGGGCCGCGGGGACTGAGAGGGAGAGGAAAAATGCGAATTTCTCAGTCGGAGGGAGGCTTCCTTGAATGCGGAAAAGAGAGGGATGGTCGGAAAGGATGAGAGCGAACGGTGTAAAAGCGTAGTCGTGTCGCACGTACGCTCGTCTGACAGCGACGTGCCTGGCATCGCGAATCGCGGTGGTCTCGCAACCAACGCCCGACGAAGCCCCACCCCCTTCGTTCCACCGCTATCACCCCCACATTTCTCCCTTTCACTAGTCTCCCTCCCTCTCTCTCTCTCTCTTTTAGTTTTTAGCCTTTTATTTTCTCTCCTGAACCTCTGCCTGATTCTTTCTCTCACTTTCTACTTCTGTACACACTCGCCCCTCTCTCTCTCTCTCTCTCTCCCCCTAATTTTATCTCTGTTTTTAGCTCCGTCTTTTCTCTTTTTCAATGCTACCATGGCTTTTTCTTCTATTCCGTTCATATACGTATGTGCCCTGCACGCCTATGTACGCGTACGCGTGCATAAGTGTGTCTTGTACGTTTGGGTGCATATCTTTCGTTCTCGCACTAGACAGTCTTCTCCAGGATTTTGGATAAGGTTTTCAATACTCTCTTTACTTTAAGAATACTAAGAATTTGTACATCAGAGTCGAACATCGTAATTTTCAAATGAAGAATCACTATTATACGTTAGATATCTTTTCATATTAAAAAAAAAAATATATATATATCATATTAGTTTTAGGGAGTAAATAAAATTTTAATTTTAGCTTTTAATATGAAAATGCTGAATTATGGTCCTAAATCAAATAATAAAATCCTAAAAATAAATGATAATGTAAACGAGGATCAATTAAATCATTATTTATATCATTTAAATATTTAAATTCTTATTTATTTAGGTAAAAATTAAAATAGAATATAAATATAATAAAATGTTTAATTCGAATAAAATATTTTAAAATAATGAATTAATGTTGCTTATGCCTTTGAAATTGTCGGGTCTAGAAAAGCTAATGAAGTAAGCATCCTCCCCTATAATTATATTTGGTATTCTTTTGTATTTTATGAGAAATTTCATATTGATTAAAATTGAAATATTAATCGAAATATTAGTATAATTAAGATAATTTTAATACAGGCTTTCAATATGTATTTTAAATACAAATATGGATAGTCTTTAAATATAATTATAAGAGTTCTAATATTAAATGGTAAGCTCTCATATTGATATACAAATATATTCCCGTACCATAAATTTCCGTTTAAGCTACCTATATTTCCGTTAAATAATATTTTTCCGTTACCACATCTTATGAGCTCTCTGATAAAGTTTAATGCAATAGAGTTTTTATAATACTATAATTTTACCGATATCCACAAACTAATATCAAGGGAATTTCTCAATTACGGAATTAATTATATGCCATTACTTTTATGTACTTCTATACTTGCATACTGTATTAATATGCATTCCACGAGCTGATTAATTTTTCAAATAATTCTTAATGTTTGCATTGTCCTTAATATAAATTTTAATCCTTAATATTTACATCTTGCATTATTTTAAATGTCTTAGTGACAAAAACAAATCCTCAATTCGTTACCAAATAATGTTTCCATGTACTTTACTGTATTCATAAAAAATATTTTCGAATAAGCATTTGACTAAAATAATATCTCACAAATTATTAATATTCACATTCGTATTGTAATACATTAAACACGCGATAAGAGCTACAAGAATTGCCAAACCCTCACAACTTTGCCCCACAACTATATTTTCTTTACAGCTCCATCGACTTCACTCTTCCCTCTTTTTGACGATTTCCGTTGTTTTCTTGGCAATTCTAATCGTTCCCTCTTCGTCTGGCGCTGTGTATACATTTCATTCCCTCTCTACGACTCTATATTCCCAAGCGCATTGCGAAGACCAAACACATGCTCGCTATCTATCATCAAGATGTATTAGCGTCCAACATTTGCTGGCGGAGCTCGTCGTCGTGTTGCATTATGCACAAGGCGCCGCATTGCACTTACACCGATATTCTGATCTGGAGCAGAAACGAGAGACGATGAGGAAGAAGGATTGGAAGGAAGAGACACGGAGACACGGAGACACGGAGGTCTCTATATTTAACGCGGGAATTGTCATCGTAGGTGCACCATGCACTATGGGGAAACGTACCTTAATGTGAACATACTGGCATCGAAGGTCATTAGGTGCTTTGCTTTCTTAAGCATATTTTCATGATTTGCCTAATACTCGATTTTCCGATGTTAAAGGATCCGGCGGATGTTCCTTTGCGTCTTAACGAAATTCTTACTCGTTCGTTTAAAATTTCATCCTGAACGATGAGAACAGTGTACACTTTGACGTTCTCTACTAGCTACTACTAGTATTGCTATTAAAAATTGTTGATTTAAGAAAAATTTCATTTTAAATAATGCGTATTGAGCATTAAGATTGTGCCAATCTTAGGATATAATAAACTAATGTGCTGCTAATGCAACTAATGTAGAGTTCTTTACTCTTATTTCACGCTTTAAAATGAAAGGGAGAGACCGGACGAAGTAGTACAAGTTATTTGTAGGTTAATTGAAAATTTCGTAATTCCGTTGCTCTTATTATTCACGTATTTGAGCACAATTGAAAATGCCAATAGACGCCAATAGAAGTTCATAATATTTGGTAAAATTAATATTTAGACAAAAGTGACATTGGTGTTAATGGAGTGTGCCTATATAAGTAGTGTTCGGGAATGAACCCGATGTGTTGACTCTCCCAACAATTGTTTTGTGGAAGAGGCGGATAATGGAAGAAAAAAAAAGGTTAACAGGGATAATTAAAATAATGCTATTAATGATTAAATATAATAAGAAAGTGCTTTTATTGTTAATAAATTTTCAATATAATATATAATATATAATGTATAAATTTATTGTAACTTGAGATTTGAAATTGTCCTTTAAAGCAGCTGTTAATTGATTTTCGTTAAGATGAGCCTAAATCTTATTCTTGTTTCAATAATTTATAAAATAAATATTAACTCACTTTTGCGTTGAATCAGATCTGCAATATCAGATGCCAATCATCCCCTTAATATCTCTTTATATTTATTAATTACTTGATTTTTACGTATTTTATTAAGATAAAAGGTCGACTCCCTTTATATCTTATACCCGTTAATGTATGCCTATACCTTATACTCCTGTTCTTACTAATTCTTCGAGAATACATGCCGATGCATGAGCCGTCCAGCCATATTTACATGTCTTGTAAAAAAACCGAATGAGAAAGAAACTGACGATCGTAAATATTTCAAGAGGAAATAAAATATCATTTGACTAATTTTCTAAACGCTTGTTACAAAGCGAACTACAGATTTATCGTCATTTTTTATCATTTATTTTCCTGTTTGGCAACGAATATAGATTTAATAACTATTTCTCTTAATTAATACAAAGAGGACTTGAGCGGAATAAGGGGAAAAAAGGAGAATACGACACTTTTTAAAAAATTAAACAATGACGTTGATATCACGGAATGTATTCGAAATTCTATGACTCTCGAATAGGTACGCATTTATTATAGAATCGCATCAGTTTATGTTGAAAACGTTTGAATGAAGAGACAGCATATGAATACATTGAATACACCTTACATATACGTGATTTGTAATTTTTCTCTCCAAAAGTGTTAATTATTTGTGATTGATTTTTAGTAAATTTCGTAGATTTAAAAAGCACTCGAAATACATAATTCATAATTGAATCATCAGAAAGTTCGAAGAGGCTCGTTTACTAATATAGATCAATAAAATCTGCCGAATGGTACATGGAACAGCCTTATTACGTGATTACGAAGATTTTAAGTTTTCAAAATTTTGACAAGAGTAATCACAGGAAAACTAATAACAGTACCTTGTGAATGATTTCCCAAGGGATACATACCGCGACGTATTACGTGGCATATTCCATTCCCACTTCTTCGTATCAAATCAAACGGTCAGCAATTTCATTCCAACCCATGGTGCGCCTGTTTCCAACATCGACAATAGGCTTTAATGAATCTCGTAACCTTCCTTAAGAATCCAATAAACTGCTCCAAAGACAGATTATAGCAAAGTAGCATAATTTATATTTAACATAGCCGCCTCCATTCTGAATAATCATCAATGTTAATGAAAATATCAAAATTTTCCCTACTACCAATATAACGAATTTTCGTAGCTTCTCGCAATCAAACTCAAGTGAACTCGTTCAGCTTACGAATTAAATATCTCCGTTCGCTTAAGGCTAACCATGAATCCTCGGTGCTACAATGACAACAAGCATGGGAATAAAATCGGAGGCAAAACGATTGCGCCTAGTTGCCGTCCCGCAACGTCAACTCAACCTCGGCCATCGCCATGAGAGATAATTGCGCGCAAGTCCACGTCGAGGCGTGGCTGCGAATGCGTAATGCAGGTCGCAATTCAAATTGCTTGCACCAAGTCAACAATTCCCTTCTATTTGCGCGCATGTAATTTCCTGGCTTCTGGCAGCGATGCAATCGGACGAACAAATTGAGTTGTTATGCTTTCGTTGCTTATTTTACCATCGGCGGCAGCTTGCGAGGTCGTGACGACCACTCGCAATGGTTATGGCTTTATGGCTTTTGGTTCTCTTCCGAATTCCATTCTTATCCCATTGGGCTTTACATTAGAGTATTGGTTAATAATACATAGGTTGGTTCAATTAACCATACGATTATCGACAAATTTTATACATTATATCCGGATTTTGATGATCGATAAGAATGCCTAGCGCACGAGCTTTGTGATCGACCTGAAATTCATCCGTTAACAATTTTTATTTAGTTTTATTAAGTATGATTTCCTTATCATTGAATAGTAATGAGACAAACTTTTTTTTTATTTTTTAATATTCTTAAATTAATTAAATCTTCAAATTCAAAAATATTGTTATTGTTGTTAAATTGTTAAACATTTGTAAGAATTGAAAAATCAATTATCTCTGAGTATTTGAGTATTTCTTTCAAGTCTTGTATATTGCGTGATACTTAGCAAATAAATAAAATATGTACATTTGTAACTGGATATATGGATATTTATATTTGCTTGAACAATTTTATAAATACTTATTTATTTTACAATATATTAATGTACATACTTTCTACTTGATAGTTATATAAAATATAATTTCCTTATTATTTTGCTTATATATCTATTAATTCTTTTAATTTGTATTATAATTTAGTCTCGCGATTGCTGTACATTACACCGAAAATGCAATAACTTAATAAGTAAACATATTACTATCATTATAAAATAATATTTTATAATCAGTGAGTAATAGTTATTATATTTTTTTGTAGGAATTTGAAATGACTAATTTATCCATTATTCCTTGCAAACATTCATATTAATGAAATCATTACTTAATAAATATTTAATAATACTTCATTATCATTTGATGAATAGAAACTAATCAGAACACTTTCTTTTTGTATTGCGATTAATGTCGAATTGAAATAATCACGAATTATTCGTTCCATCTGCTGCAAAATCTATAGTTTAGCATGCAATCGTAATACAATTGTATCCCTTGTATTGAACAATGTGATATCAACATAATTATCTCAATAATAAAATTTGTAATATATAAGTATTATTATTTTATAATTTATATAATTTATTATCTTGAAATAGCAATTGAGCTTAAATAAGAGAAATAATATTATTTGAAAAGATTTGCCAAAATTCATCAAAATTAATTTTACGTATATGCATACTATTTTATACTTTATACAAACATTATTAAAATGCTTCTAAAAGCTCAAAATACTACTTTATGAGAAAACTATAAGTTATATTGTCAATTTATAAATGGCTCTATCGATATTTATGAAAGCATCAAAATCTAATCTTAAAATGAGTAAATGACTTAGTAAGGTACATCGATTTGTAATGTCAATGCTATGATTGCTATTTTCATTGTACTTTTCAAAATTATAATTGCTTATGATTTATACGACAAAATATTTATTAATAAAAAGTTATTGGAATTGAGAGTAATTTATAAATGTTCACTTACAATTTTGACAGATCAATCCTTTTAGATTAAAAATAACGACAATTCAATTTTGTTGAATTCTAAATGTGTTGTTGAGGTAATACTGCTTCCGAAATATTTAATAAACTATTAAATATAGAGTACAATAGAAAAAAAATAATTATACATCATACATGTCTGCATTACCATGCAAATTAAACGGAAATTTTATAATTATTATCTGTTGTAGTATCTGTTGCTTTTTTAGGTATTTAAAATTTCTATGCTCAATATATATATATATATATATATATATATAATGTAGATAGTAATAAATTTATTTATTATATTTTTTAAATATATGGGTTGTGATAATGAATTCAAAGCTAATGCAGATATACTGAAAAGTTAAATCTGTTAAATGATTTTATTATACAACAACCATCTCAATTTAATTAATAAAGGAATTAAATTATTATAATTAAATTGATTCGCAAGATAATTAACTGTATTTAATACAAAATTTTGTCGTAATAAAATTGAGCTAATGTATAACATATATACTGTTTACAATAAAAGATAAAATGATGAAAGTCCAGATACCAACTTTTTTTAATATATCGAAATTGTAGAAAATTTCTGTTTATTTCCACTATATACATGAAACACATGCGATTTCTTAAGTGATTTGTCAATTGTTCAACGCGCTATAGTTCTCAACTAGTACATTTAGGTAAAGCGACCGTGAGATTTAATATCTTTACAGAGTTCCAGAAAGTTAAGTAATTATCAACTACTATCAAGCGTATAGATACTGTACAAATATATAACATAAATAATCAAAAGCATATATAAAATATTAATGTATTCTATATAATTATAATGTAATTGTATAATTGATAACCATTAGCAAATATGTTTTCTTTTAATTTTCAAAGGAAGGCATATCACTGGTAAATTTATCACTTTCCTTTCACTTTCTTCTTTATAATTGTTCGGTTGTAACCCCGAGTGTGAAATTTCAGATAGTGGAAGGGGTGAGATAGCAGGGAGAAAAATAAAAGTAGGTAAATTGATGTA